>JAQGBT010000434.1:0-53128 GCA_034698585.1 Disparrhopalites patrizii
GGAAAACCCTGCTGTTATAGGCAAAGTTCTGTTATAGCTAGTGCTTTTATAGAAGGAGCCGTTTACTTGATAAAGCTATCGGGGGGATCCCAGACTGCTGTTATAGTGAGAGTGCTTTTATAGAGAGGACTGTTATACAGTGGACTCTCTCTATAGCAACTCTCCTTATTACAACTTTTCTCTATAACAACTTTATTTTTCCGCGCTTCGTATATGCACTGTACATATTAAATGTTCCATATAACAATTTTTCCATATAACAACCATTTTTACCCTTCCCCTCAGGGTTGTTATAGCGAGAGTCCACTGTAGTGAGAGTCGACTGTAATATAATATAGTTATATTAATATAGGTATTATAATATAGAACAAATTTTTAAACACACAAATTTTTCGTAATCGAAAGTTTAGAAATTTATTGCAAAAAAGTGGCCAGAAGTGTATTGCTACGTATACAAAATAAAATTAAATCGCGTATATTCTGTGTATAATAGTATGTATGATACAAGAAGTACATGTATAGGTACATATGAATACACATGTTCAATCATGGATACAAATATGTATGTACATATATATACTCCTATTTTTGAACATAAATTAATGTATAGAAGTAGAACATTTACTATATAAAATTATGTACTACATAATAATTGATAATATTCACGATATTCACGAAAAGCGAAAACACATTGTCGTACATATGCGCAAGCGACACGGGGAAATTCTGAGGCAAAACGTCAAGGATAAATAAATAACATGATGAATACCAGATTATTGCGCTTATTTAAATGATTTTAATTGTGACATTTTGTGAAAATTTTAGAGAAGTGCTCACGGATCCATTAGATCAGCGCCAGTTACATCAATTGCACAGCTTTTGCCCCTCAACAAAATGCGATGATCCATAGCTTGTAAGTGCTGTGATCAAGTCATTTTAATTGCAGGAACACCCGGAAATTCACAAAAATACAATTTCACAAAAATAACAAATATAGATTTACCCGAAGACATCCTCAAATATAAAAAGCTTGTGATGTTGTGATATAATTTAATATATGTTTTCATTTAATCAGGTTGATTTGCCTTCAAGTGCAGGCGTACACATGTACAGCCAGACCGGTGCAGAACACACATCCACGGAAATGGGCTTTATCTATTACATTTAACTAAATACTTTTATAACGATATGTTGCAGCCTTTTAACAAATCTATTAGGCTATAATAAGTATTATTAAAAAAAATAAGTACAGACTAATATATGGAACATTCAAAAATGTGCAACTACAGCAGTATGTTTAGCTATACACAATTGCATCTATAAATCTACATAAAAGGAGGCAACTGAGGGTGAAGCAGACTCCATAAAAATTGTGGGCAGGACGGCCATTCAATCAGAACATTTCTCCAAAGGAAATCGTTTTTTGGGGCAAATTCCCCCCGTTGTGATCATTCCCATTGGCCACTTTGAGGATGCCCCCGCCCGCCTTGCCACCCTTGGAAGGCCCATTCTGCCGGTTCCCGTCGGAATACACGTGATAAGGATCCCCCACAATAATCGTCACCTTCCCCGTCCCACTCGTCGTGATCTCCTTGCTGTCCTTCCCATTATTATTAATCTCACCCTTCTTCCCTTTCAAATCTCCCGGCCCCGGGGAAAATTTCCGGGGCCCGTGGGATTTGGAGGAGGAGGAGCCATCGTTGGAGCCGGAGCTGCTTCCAGATGTGAAGTCGAATTTCGTCGGGCCGGACCGGCTGAAAACTTTCCCGTTCGCGGACACTCGGTCCTCCTACAGAAATATGGACAAATTTATTCTAAGCTTCTGGCAGAGAAAAACTAGCTTGCAAATTTACTTGGAAATTTCCTTGAAGCTTGGAAAATTTGCTTTAAAATTTCCTTGCAAATTTAACTGAAAATTTCCTTGTAAATTTACTTGGAAATTTCCTTGAAGCTTGGAAAATTTGCTTAAAAATCAGGGTATGATATCCGAAAAAATATGAATTAAAATTCGAATTAAAATACGCGTCTTTCCTAGTTAAGAATACTTATGAAATTTCGGATATCTAAAATATAAATTCGAATTGCAATACAATTTTATTCAAATACTCAGACATATGAATACGTATTCAAATTACTTTTCGAATACATTTAAAAATGTATTTGTAATGCAATCTGGCTTAATTTGTAGCTTAAAATAAACGCAAAATTAATACACAAAATTATGAATTGACTCCGCAAATCTGATTTTGCAAAAATCGATGCTTTTACGGACGAAATAGTTATGTATATTACTGCCAATTTAAAAAATCATTGTTGCAATACCTTCATTTTGCCAAAACAACTTGCCCGAAGGCAGGAATTAGCAACAAAATGAAGGAATTTTCAAATACCAATAAAGTATC
Source organism: Disparrhopalites patrizii (assembly GCA_034698585.1). Classification (NCBI taxonomy): domain Eukaryota; kingdom Metazoa; phylum Arthropoda; class Collembola; order Symphypleona; family Sminthuridae; genus Disparrhopalites; species Disparrhopalites patrizii. The sequence goes on from JAQGBT010000434.1 coordinate 2,403, forward strand.
GGAATCCAAATGTCGACTTTTGAATACGAATTTAAATTTCGAATGTATTTGTAATTATGAATTCCAATTAAAATATTTTTCGGACAAAAATATGGATACTACATAATTCCGATTTGAATTTGAATACCGATTCGGATGTCATACCTTGTAAAAAATTACCTTGCAAATTTACTTGAAAATTTCCTTTGAAACTTGGAAAATTTCCTTGCAAATTTCCTTGAAGCTTAGAAAATTTGCGTGTAAATTTCCTTGAAAATTAGCTACAAAATGATGCTGAAAATGAACTGAAAAATGCATACCCATCGATTCTCGGAGACAAGTGTGGGACTGGGACTGTTGGAATAGTCCGGAGATGGACTGGACGGGATGTCCAGCTCCGGATTTTGAATCTTGACCGTGGTGGGTGCTCTTTTGTGGCAGCTAGTCCCATTTGTAGTGCTGCTAATATTAGTGGCCGTCTTCAGAGGGGCTGGGACATTTGCCTTGCTGCTTCCATTTGTACCTTGATTCGCCTCGGACTTCGAGGCTTTGGCCGTGTTTTGTCCCGAACCCGCTGGTAGCTGTAGTTAAATTTAATTTCATTATAAAACTGTTACATTAAATTTGAACTATAGTTATTATTTAAATTAATTTAAATAACAACTATTTCCACTTACGAACACGTTTGATGGAAATGTAATAGAATGTGGACTCACTTACATTTCCAACATTACATCATTCATATAAATAATTCCACAACGAAAGTTTCATTTGGGAAATGTTTTTGAATTCGGTATATTAAAAAAACAAAGGCCCAAAGGATGGATTAAAGAGCAGATTAAGAAGGAACATATTTGCACGGATTGCATCACACGGTTTAGTAATTGCAAAGTGAGAAAGAAGAAGAGTTCTTTTGTTGGTTGGCAATAAATGTAAATTTTCCTTTGGACATTTAAACATACGAATTGTGTTTATTTTTGCCTTTAAGCAGGATAATTCTTGTAAGAATTATCTATACTAATTTGCATAAGAATCAAATATAATAAAAAAGGTTTTCGGATGAATCCATCCGAGATTTTGAATTCCTTTTTTCAAATTTAGGTAATTACTTTGAAAAAATCGTCTGCACTTTTTTTTAGTAAATTGAAAAGCAATCTGAAAGAAATGCCAGATGGACCATTTCGATCATCATTTTGATCCTTTACACTCTTCATGTCAGTACTGAATATCTTAATATTATTTACACTATACCGACAGGAATTGAGTGTAAATTCCAAGAAAGTGTTCCGCGTGTTGAAAAGGGTTAAAAGAGGAGGACAGGAGCTACTATAGAAGAATAATAGAAGAAATATATAGAAGAAAGAATTTTCCTTGCCTTCACATTCAGCGTCGTCCAACTGGAGGAAGTGGACGTGGTCGTTTTAATCTCTACTCCGCTCACCTTTGTATGTACACATTAATGGCAACAAAAACAAAAAAATGACAAACTAAAAAGGACAAGTAAGAAGCGGCAAACTAAAACATTTAATTAACATAACAATTCCACAAAATCCCCCCCAGAAACACTTGCTACAAGAAAATGAGGCTCCAAAAAACATTTTACAGGATAGAAAAAAAAAATAAGTACAGCAGAAACATTTTAGTTCAGTAACAAAGGACCATATGCAAAAGTTAAAAAAAGGAAAATGTTAATTGTTTTCATAAAACATGGTTAAAACAAAGGAAGCTAAAGAAAAAAGCGGAATAAGGAAAGAGAAAATAAGAGAAGAAATTAGTTCACCAAAATTATTATCTTGTCAAACGCCTTTTTTATCGTTTTGAAAAATGAGGCTTTCCCTCGTTTTTTATATCGATCGATCCGATCTTATAGAAAGTACTTTGAAGGGTTAAAAGAGGAAATTGAAGTTTTGTGGTATGAAAAAATGTGTGAAAAAAAAAATGAAAATGGGACATTACTGGAGGCGGGGGTGGGGGCGACTTGGTCTTGGCAAAGAAGCTCTTGGCCTGGCCGACCTCTCGCTCCGTTTCTTGGCATTCTTGGTGCTGACGTTCAATGCGGAGTTGCCTTTGCCGGACGATTCCCTGCACTTGCTGTTCCACCATTTTCCTCTCGTGCTCCACTTCCTTCTGCATCCGCTTTGCTACGATGGCTTTTCGCTCCTAGGAAAACAAAAATTAAGAAAACAACTTGAATAAAACTAAACAAATAAAATTAAGAGGAAAATTAAAACGAAAATTATAGCAAATACCAGAGATGGACAAATTACATGGTAATAGAATTACATTTAATTTGTAATTAGTAATTACAATATGATGAATTTTTAAATGTACTTTGTAATTTCTAATGTGTTTATTTTTAGAAAGTAATTTGTAATTTGTATTTGCATTCAGAAGTAAATACTTAAGTGTTTTGTAATTGAATTACACTTGCATTCCCGAAGGGAAAATCCCCAATCGAATAACTCTAGAAACAAGCGGAAACCTTTAGTTGTAGCATTTATGCATGTTCTTCTATTAACGATGCAATTTTGGTAATACTGTATACTACTATCCGAGATAACTGAAAAACAATAGTTACCATTTATAAAACTCTAAATGCTTATGCAATTTGTATTCTTACTCTAGTTCAAAGATTCAGTCAAAAAACGATTTCGAATCGAAAATATGCATTTTCCCGATTTTTTATCTCGAGTACCTCAGGGTAAATATAGATTTCAGCTACCACACATCTTACATGTACTCAGCTACGGTTTTTGTATATTCAATTCAAATGATATTAAATATTTTTGAATCCCCGATTTCTTTGGCGACACTCGGGTAAAACGGAGTTATTTAGGGAACTTGTTAAAGCTGGTCGTCATCCTAAGGGTTCGTTCAACTAAATATAACATTTCATTCGATAGTGTTTGTACAATTTGCTGTGTAATTGAATTACATGTAATTTGTCATTTTTAATGTGATTCAATTACATGCAACTTGTCATTGGTAATTACTCCCTATGCACACAACAAATGTAATTTGTAATTTGCCAGCTCTGTTAAAATAGGAAGCCTAATGTATTTTCACCCGGACTTTTTTTGATCGTGTTTAGAATGTCCCTACAAACAATGTTTAAGTGGGACCAAAATGTTTGGTCTTTCGGGTTTCACCTCCAGGGGTCATCAAAGTTGTTACGTTTGAAACCATTCGAATACATAATAAAGTGTCGAAACTTTGATGACCCCTGGAGGTCAAACCCGAAAGACCAAACATTTTGGTCCAATTTAAACATTGTTTGCTGAGATTTTCTAAACACGATCAAAAAAAGTCCGGGTGAATACGATCAAGTTTGGGTCGTGACCCCATTCTAAATATATTGACCTCTGGAGGTCAAATATGAAGAGGTACTCTTTTGTGACCTATTTAAATATTGTTGGTGGAGGCATTTTGAGCATGACTAAAAAACATCCGGATCAATTTGACGAACATTGATTCGTGACCCAATGCTAAATTATTTTACCTCTGGAGGTCACGGTAGTATACACATCGTCGTGGTTCAAAAAACCTCTCGGGGTATGGCCATTATGTATATACTGGCCAAGTATGAACATTATATCTGGGCAAATGGCGACGCTAAAGTGACCAGACAGAAATTTTTAAGCGCATTCATTAGGCGGCTTATGTTACTTGTAGGAGAAAATGACCACCGCAGATCGCCCTGAAAGTTCCTGATCACGGGATACACCAAATTAGAAGAAAATTGATTTCCGAAGTTATTTTCGTTTGAAATAACTGGGCGAGCTATTCTTATACAAATTGAGTGAATGGCGTGAAGCCCCATAAAAAAGGCCTTCTTTTACCTCCTTCGGCGGCTCCTCCCCAACGACTTCAATTTGTTCCAAGGACTGAGCAAACATTTTCCGATGGGCCCGTTTGAACTCCTTAATGAGCTGTCAATAGAGAAATATACATTTCATTATGTTGTTTACCAATTTGTATCCCCGTCCTTATATGGACTACACAAATATAAATTGAAAGACAATATGGGGAGATAATGATGGGAGGACGAGCTTGATTTAAAAAAAAATTCACCTGCTCATGCTGCTGCCGCTTCTCAGCATCTGCATTGCTGGCGAACATGCTGATCTTCTGATCCACCGTCCCTGGCTTGGGCTTCTCATCCTCCTCGCGCTTCTCCTGGCCCACACCATTCTCACGGCGCTAGACACAAATCAAGTGGTATTGTTTATTCATTTTTTTGTTTATTAATATTTTGGTGTCATTATCCATTGATTTTGAATGTTTATACACATTGTGCAAGTTTGACACCATTCGAAATGTTTACATGCGCTCATTTTAATTGCCGCAGAATACAGAGTTTTAATGCATTTGAAGTTAATTATTTATATTATTTATGATTATATCAAAACATTTAAAAACTCATACTTCCACCCGCTTCAGAATCTCCTTGTGCAACTGGCCGGCCAACGTATTTTGGGGTGTGTCCAATTTCGGGGGCTCGGAGCTGGCCTTCTCTGGCGGGGGCGGGATCGTGAGACTCGTTTTGAGGTGTTCCAATCGACGCTTTTCCGCCTGCAAAATCAAATGCAAACATTTAAAAGGAGGAATCAATTAAATTTAAGAATTACAGAAACAAGAAAACGTTTGAATTTGGAAATCAGAAGAGGATTTAAAGGAAATCTACAGGGACCTCAAATTGGCGCTTTTCCTCCTCAAATTTCACCGCCTCCTCCAGAAGTCTCCGCTGATCCTCCAGAAGCTTTTTCCGCTCCTCCAGCAACCTCTTCTCTTGGGCACTGTCCTTGATCCTGACGGTGGAGTGGGCTTTCCCGTCACTTCCGGGGCTAGGACCGGCTCCTCCGATTTTAATTACCAGTCTTTCCTTTTCTGCCTTATTCCAGGAATCCTCCACCTCGTTCCACTCAATGTGCCGGTCCAAGGCCACGTCCCTGCCATCACTGTTCAGGGACCTAAAATATTGTACATTTACACATATTATGTATCCAGATACTTTAACGCATACGTTTATTTTAGATGGTTCAATGGAAAACGGCGTTACAAAAATTACCAATCATGATTATGAGCCGCAATTAAAGAGCGATCAATTCTTACACACAGCAACAAATAATTACAAAAATAATAGCAAAAATTACATACATTACAGACAAGACAACAATCACAATGTACAGTGGAGTCTCTCTATAACAGCATCCAAGGGAACCCAAAATTTTTCTGTTTTGCATAAAATGAATGTTGTTATAGAGAACACAATTAATATGTATTCCATGTACAAGGTGCGGCGAATTTCCTGACGTTATTCAGAACTTGCTGTTATAAGGGGTGCTGTTATAGAGATACTCCACTGTAGTAGGTATGTACAATACAAACACAAAGTATTTATTACTATAACTCAAACACCATAAACACAAGACCCAACAATAATTCAAAGTATCAAATCCTAACCAATTTCAATTAACCCCCCAGAAATTCTGCGCATGTATAAATGTCCAGTAAATTGTGAATGAAAACTATAGTTTAGTCCAGCTGTCAATAGTCAGATAAAAGGATAATCAATAAGGTTTCGAAATTCTGGTACAGCGGAGTCTCTCTATAACAGCATTTTAGGAAAGAGGAAAAAATAGAGTCAGCGAAATGTTGTTATATAAAACATGAATCATATATGATATACAAAAATGTTGTTATAAAGAGACTCCATTGTATGCCCGAACTTCTTCTCCTTAGCAGTGCAATCGTCTATAGTCACACATCACACTATAGTCAAGAGTCCCCGATTATGCCCGCCATCCTGCTATTTATACTTGATTTCATGAAGCATTTTATTGGTGGAGAGAACATTTACCAATCATTTGTAATAAAACTAGTAACAAACTACATAATAAACTATACATTAAAACTATACATAAAATGTACTGTAATGCAACTCAAATAATTGCAATATGCACACATACGGGAATGGTGAATAGTATCACGTAATTTCGGATTGGAAAGCAGAGCAAAACGTTTGTATGGCGTACCCGTTGGAAGATTGGCGGCGTTCCTCGGACACGAGTGGCAATCTGCCATGCCGATACGAATGATCATCTTCGCCATTGAGCTCAACGGGATTATTGGAGTTGGAGGAAAGACTGGATGCGGAGATGTGCGTGTCTCCATTCAAACTACTCGCCGAACTGTTGTAGCCGCTCGACTCTCCCGGGAAGAGGTCCGAGGCGGCCCCTTTGATCACCGTCAAATTCAAGTGCTTGCTGATCTTTAAATGGTAGACGGCCTGAAAGCAGATATTTCAAAATACACCATTTTTAAACTTTTCAGTTACTTTATAAGATATGTAGTGATCATTCACATGATTACTCTCTTGTCATCCTTCACGTCATCACACTCATGTGAGATGATACGGCATTCTCTTTATGACAATGTAATGATGCAATAGTGATGCAATGCTAAAGCGGATGTTATCTTAAAACATCCGTGAAGATCTATCAATAACCAGGAAGATCTTTGCTTAGCCAAAGATGTGAACGGAGATTGAGAAATCAGTCTTTTGTTAATCTTTCACATAAAATGTGTTCGTTCTATTTATTGTACCTTTGTGCAAATAAATACATACGCATCATGTAGATAGGAGTTTCGGATTAAGGGCCAGGAAACTCCGGGTGAAATCTATAGGAAGCCCCTGAGACGGGATCCTCTAGAAAGTACCCGGTGAACCCATCGCCCTAAGTCCATATGATCTGGAGCCTGGACGTATGGCAGGTAATCTTATAAGGCGTATCTCTCAGAGATTAAGCCCCTCACTGGATCTTGTAATTACGTAAATGGTAACGTGGACCTCCCATCGTGCTAACGCACCATATGGGACGAGTTGTCCAGTATTACATAACACATAGGACATCTCTCAGAGTATGCCAGTAAGAACCTAACTATATTCAACTTTTATTACCAATAGCTTGACTCTGCAAGTATATAAATGTGTAGCAAGCACAAATTTTCTCCGTAAAAAAATTCCAAACGGCGCTGAAACTTAAAAAGCACGGATTTTCTTAGTAAAATTTTCCAAATGAACTCAAAATATTCATCGTATTCCAAAACAAATGTGGTTGGTGTCTTCAAATGGAATTGTGCACGCTGTAAATGTCTTTCTTGGTATAATATAAACATCCATAAAATATGGGAGGGACGTGAGAATTCAGAATGAAAGGCATACTATTGTTGTATCAAAATTCTACTTGTCCCACAAAGGGACGGAGAAAATAAAGGAATTAACACTCCACATTTTCACTCGCTCCGCTTCATCTCGGCATGGCCTTTTAAAATTTGTTGTGTATACAAACGCGGAGAGAATCTTTGCCTATTGGCCAACTTTCAATTTCCACGTTCGCTGCGGGAGGCGGACAGATTTCCCATTTATCCCTTAGAGCTCCCCTTCTGTCTTTGGATGTGTGTCGGTATATGCATGCATCTATATTACTGGGAAATCCTTGCCACATCAAGCCTCCTCACGATCCCTTGGGGGGACATTACATGCCAAATATAATTCATTTTAAATCCATCATACATAGTTGTCCTCGCATTCTCTAACATTTTTATCCTACAAATGTCTGACTTCCATGTACGTTTTTTTTTTTATCATTGGCGAATTTTAGTCCTGTCATTTTTTTTACAACTTCATTTTTTAACGCTATGGCTTCTTTGTGTGACTCGATTTTTTTTTTACTCTCGTGTCATATCATATGTTTTCTGCTGATCTTTTTATTTCCTTGTTGGTTCCTCTGCAAGTTTCTATGCGATTTGGTCTTTTTTAAAAATAATTCCTTACGGTAGAAATTTCAATGATATTTATTTTAATATACAAATACGTTTTGTAAATAAATTTGTGTACAACAGATTCCAAAATATTTCCATCGCAAATTTCACTAAAAAAACGTGCATGTCTTTCCGTGAAATTATTTGGTGCAAATTCCTTTAAAATCTACTTTTCTGTGTAACCACAGCAAAAATTGATATTCTTTGTGTGCGACTGTTTTCCTTTGTTTTCCAAAAAAACAAGTTTTTTGATTAATTGTAGATTGTTTTTTGTTGCAGCACATTTCCCTATTATGGTTTGACTCAATTATTTGGCATAACAGAATTATACGGACTATTATCAGAACCGCCAGAGTCCTGAGGGCCCTAAAGATTCCCATTTTTACAAAGATTTATTTCCCCCTCGGCCATTTTGAGCATTCTGCCACAAATTTGGAGCTCCTGCTCTCTCCGTCCTGATCAGCACCAATTAAATTGTAGGAGTCACAATCCCCAGCATCGCATCTTCCTTTAAAAATAGAGGGTAATTACCATCAAAGAAAAAATTTTCCTTCCCCTCACCTCCAATTTTAGATGGCCATACAAACGGAAAATTATCGGTAGCCCAACATATTTTACAATGCCTTATACATATGTACAGGGCGGCAAGAAACATTATCTACCCCCGTAATATTTATGAAGTGGGCATGCTGAAATGTAGTACATGTAAGTTTGCCATGCAGAATTTTATTGCGATTGTAGGAAAAAATATTCATCTTGTTAGAACTAAAATTAGCTAAGTTATGGCGGTTTTTTCAAAAAAAGGTAAAAATTCCAAATTTCCCTCTAAATCGATTTTTTGCTTTCGTTTTCAGGGACAAAAACTTTATGTTCCCACAATGGTGCAAAACGGAATAAGAGTGTTTTCTAAGCAGAATTTTATTGTGGACCTGCAAAAAAAATCCCCATTCAGATCCAACCAGAATTGACTAAGTTATAGAAATTTTCCCGCACCGAGTTCAAAAATGAGAACTTTTGATTAAAATTAAAAAAGAAGAAAAGTAGAAAATTAAAAAAAACAACTTATGGGCGCTTTTTAAATTATAGTTTTACAAACAAAATAATTCTAAAATGTTTGCATATGAGTGCGCAATATTGCGGAAACGTGTCTTATATGAGCCTTTTGGAGGCATTTGCCAAAATTCATAATTTAATGACTTTTTCAAAGCAAAACCCATTCAAAAAAGCTCTTTACGAATTAACCATTAAATTTGTCTCTAGAAACACTTTCAACAAATTTATTTGGGCCCCTAGATGCAAAATCAAACATTGATTTAATAATAACTTCTCATTTTTGAACTTGGCGCGGGAAAATGACCATAACTTGGTCAATTCTCGTTCCATTTGAATTAGGATTTTTTTCGCAGGTCCACAATGCAATTCTGCTTAGAAATCCCTCTTATTCCGTTTTGCACCATTGTGGGAACAAAAAGTTTTTGTCCCTGAAAGCAAAATAAAAAAAATCGATTTTGTCAAAAATTTGTAATTTTTAACTTTTTTTTCAAAAAACCGCTATAACTTAGCTAATCGCAGTCCTATCGAGATGAAATTTGTTTCCTGGAATCGCAATAAAATTCTACAGGGCAAACTTACATGTACTACCCTGTAGCATGCCCGCTTCATAAAGATTAGGGGGGTCTATAATGTTTCTTGCCACCCTGTACACCATATACATAAGTACATATACGATGCTATAAAAACCCTGAAAATAAATCTTGTCCCATTTTTCATCCACAACAAATTTCCTATCCATATCTGTTCTTTACCTCCAACAACGCATGAGTGAGTCACAATCAGCCTCTTTTTACAACGAAGAAAATGTTTTTTTTGTATTTTAATCGCTCCTCATAATCAAAGGCGTCCAACGGGACCTCCCCAACAGATGTAGTAATTATAGGGAGAAATCATGCTAGGATTATATAGCATTACACTCCAGTCTGAAAATAGATACTATATAGCATCTATATAGACATTTATATGCATAGTACACAGACATTCCCAAATGCCATTGGCTGCAGGGGCAATGCACATCTTCTGCTCTTCTTTGGCTCCTCTCGTACCACTCTATTTGCTTAATCATGAGCGGAAGAAAGGAAATTATTCTCATGTCTTTCTCACTCTTGATTGAGAGCAACAAATCCATTGAGAAACGTTTGAGTGAATCCTCACTTTTTTTATTGCAGCTTATTATTTTGTGTACTTTTTATGATTTATACAGGTCGAATTACTTAAGGAGAAGCAAATGAGGGAGCGGAGCGAGGGAAAAACAGAGAGAAAGGGAATGAATGCGGAAAAAAACAATGCACGCTCGTCCTTTGTTTGCTATTTTTTTTATTTTCTTGACTCACAAATCTAGGGGAGATTTTTTAATGGTTCTGTGTCTCAGGACGAAGAGGCATGGCAGGAACCACAATTGTATTTATGAACCATGACTTTCCCTCCATCTTTGCAGAAAGACTTCGTATGGCTCAGCCGTAGCTTTCCCCTAATATATTTTGCTTCAAAGACATCTTTTTTTTGTTGTTTTGGATGCTACCAAATGTAAATATATGGACGGAGTTTCACACTGAAATTTTGCCCTCGTGAATTATTAAATCCTCTTTCCACTTCTGTTGTATTTAGTTGATGCATTTGATGCATCATTTTAATATTAATCTTGTTAATATTTGGATTTGTTCTAGCATTAGGTGTAGCCGTAGAGCAAGCGTTAAAAATTTCCCTTACTATATTCTTGAGACTTTCGGGCAAAAATGCTCATATTGGAATTTGTAATTCGGATTAAAGTCCTTCGGATTAAAGTCCTTCGGATTATTTTTAATGGATTCAATATAACATTCTACGTCCAAAATATTTAGCAAATTTTGTTTAGCCAATTTTGTTTAGCAAATTTTGTTTAGCAAATTTTGTTTAGCCAATTTTGTTTAGCAAATTTTGTTTAGTAAATAACAGCAAAAATATCAAAGCTTAAAATTTCGTAACTTGACTTTTCCTGCCCAATTTCACTAGCAAATATCTGAATAAAAAGTGATCATTTGCATGGTAAAATTTGGAACTTCGCTGGGTTTTTCTAGAGTGAACCTTCGTTTTGGAAGCTAAAAATGTCCGTGCTACAAGGATGTGAGCTGCTGCATCTTTTAATTTTAGAACAAAATGTTTGTCCGATTGCTTCAAGCCCTTACGAAGGACTCAGTAAAGCGGAAGAAGTGAAGATGCGGAAGAATAACTTGGATCTGTAAATGTGTGTTCATCTCTCGCCTCGAACACCGCACAGGTGCACAAGTGCTCCTTCCCCCCAAAGAATTTACGACGCCATGTGGTAATAAAAGGATAGTAGGTAATAATATTTTTTTTTAATAATCATAAAAGTTCCAAGAAAAAAATAATTCTGTACCTCAGCAAACGGGACGTTGAGGAAGGGATGACCGTTACATTGAACGATTTGATCTCCAGGTCGAAGTCCGGCTTCACGGGCCACCCCATTCGATTTGGTTGACTGGACGAAGATCCCCGGACGCTCTGGTGGTCCTTTGCAGATGCTGCAGTACCAAAACAAATTGCATTCGAAATAAAATTTAATTAAATCAGTAAATCAAAGAAATAAACAGGTGTTGAAATTTATTAGCTGTTTAATAAAAAAAGCAATTTGCATTCCGTTCAAGGCAATGCATTCATAAAATGTTGATTTCCCCTGGGCAAAACTTTAAACTTGGAAGCATATTTTATTATATTATATGTTATTTTTTATATTCTTGAAGCATTCGCATGGCGTGGCTCACAAAAATGGAGGGGATGCACGTCCATATAAAAGTATTGGATAATGCAGGAGTAAAAACGGATAAATATGATTGGGACAGGAGCGGAATTAAGACTGATGAAAAAACTTCTAATTGCAATAAAATGAGAAATGAGTCGGTAATTAAACTTCCGTTCATTTCATTTTCATTGAACCCAAAAAAACGTTTTTTTCTAACCTTTCACACTTAACGGGAAGTTGTAGAGATTAAGCTGTACAGAGATTTGTGTGTGAGAAGATTGTCTATATATAGTGGAGTCTCTACAGTGGACTCTCTCTATAACAACTCTCCTTATAACAGCTTTTTCTCTTTAACAACTGCATTTTTCAGCCTTTTGTATATGTACTGTACGTATTAAATGTTCCATATAACAACTTTTCCATATAACAACAATTTTTGCTCCTCCCTTCAGGGTTGTTATAGCGAGAGTCCGCTGTATATAACAACTGTGAAAGGAAGGACGAAAAATATTGCTACAGAGAAAAGTTGTAATATGGGACATCAAATAGGTAGCTTATTTGTACAAAGGGCGGAAAAAATAATGTTGTTATATAGAAAAGTTGTTATAAAGAGACTTGTTATAAAGAGACTCCACTGTAGACGTCAATGGAGGAGGATGCGGCCCCCCGAGAGGCAGAAGGGACAAGGAAGAGAGTTTTGCTATTTTCTATGGGAAGAGCCATTTGCCACGGCAGGATGACTCTATTTATTTTGGGTCAATTACTCTCTCTCTTTCTCTCTCTTTTCCCCTTTTGCGTCTCTCATTTTCTATTTCTCCCTTTACTTGTTCACCCTTTTCTCTCCCAGTTTTACTCTCAACCTTAATGATATTTATTTTTTCTTTCGCATATTTACGCATGTATGTAGTATGTATAACTATTTCAAATTTGCTTTCAGTTATACATTCATGTATCCAGTAAACGCAAGAGATTCTAGATGGATACACACATCCGCCTCACACAGTAATTAAAACTCATCATCCCCAATGCATTGCGCCTTCTCGTAAATACAAGTCTCATATTTTTTATCACTACCATTTTTTTGTTCATCTCATGGCAGACAACCGTACATTTTTTTTCTCTTTCATTCTTTGAGCCCTTTTAACGCGGAAGAGGCAGCAGAAAGGAATTGAGGATTAGCAAGAGAAGTGACTTTTTTTGGAATATGCATTCTACCACAAAAACAGCTACCAGAAGAAAATTACACAGTGCATAAGATTGTTTGTCCAACCAAAGAAAAAAGTGTGTGGCAAGAATTTGGTCGCGCGAATTTTTCCCTTTTTTTCGACAACGTCATCAACGTGTGTAAAATTACATTAGGCGCATTTAGCCACTCGTCATTAGACTTGTGGCTGGTTTTTCACGTATTGTAAGCCAATTCAAAGGACACGGCTACTATGGGATTTATTTGGATGTTGTACTTCCTGCTGTACTTAAGCCCTGCTCTTTTATCGGGAAATGCAGGGAAAGTTTCAGAGAGCAAATGATTGGAAGATTTTGAGGGACTAAAACAATATTTGATACATTAGACCAACTAATGTGAACTAATAGCTATCAGCTGCTGTACTTTTGAAAAACGGTCAGTTTAAAATTAAATTTCCCATTTATTTTTAACAAGCCAGCACATTTCTAGTGAAGGAAATGACAAAAGTATATTGTCAACCGTTAGTTTTACAGTAATTAAGCTATAAACAATTCCTGATATTACCTGTAACTGTCATTACATCTATTTTTTGTTAATGTGTAAACTAATTTAGCAGTTTTTGTCTATAATATATCAATAGTAGCATCGTCGCATGTGTATATATGTATATTTTTTGGTGACAGAGAATCTCAATTTTGTTTTACAATTCTTTGTTTGGAACAAAATACGCTAATCGTACTTTGAAAATCGATACTGCCGGAAACATTTTTCGAACTTTCTCACTAATGTCCTATGGATTTTATAGCTGATTAATCCCATCTGAAATTTAATCCGATTAATTAATCCCAATTAATCTAATCCGTACCAGTTTTAATTTAATCTAATCCATATTAATCAATCCCTAGAAAAATTGAATTAATCCGTTCAGGTTAATCATTAATTTTGTCTCATTTAATCTTCAATCCCAATCCTAATCTGAAAACCATTTAATCCCCCATATCTGAAAATCGCCAAAGCTCAAAGATAAACAAAAATTTACCTCAAGCAGACAAAAATTGATCTAAAACAGACAAAAATTGATCTAAAACCGACAAATATTTACCTCGAACGAGCAAAAATTCACCGCCAACAAAAATGTTCCATTCCACCGTTATATTGCTACACCAGCAAAAACAAAGCTATATCTTGCAACAAAGTGGTCCAAGGCCTAAAAATGTGACTGCCAAGGCCCTGTCAAGCCCTTCCCTTGCCCCGAATTATAGCCAGCCATACCCTCCTGTTATTAAAATGCCATTGCCATCATTGTGAGTGCTTCCTCCATCTCCTTCTGTCTTTTCCTCCTCCCTAATGCAAAAGACAAATTTGTAGCTGCCACCAAGGCTGAGTCATCACTCATTGGCACAGCCGCAACAATGAAGATGACACCAGAATGGAGACACGTACAGACGGGGATTTCACTATAAAGCTTCTCACCATCCATTAAAAAAAATGTTTGACAGAGATAAGACATAATAATATTTTGCCCAACTCGTGACTCTTCAACCCGTCCCAATTAGCGTCTTTCCCATGGAATCTTTTTTTTTCCCTCCAAAGAACGCCAGAGAGCTTTACCTGTGCAATCAGCCGGCCATATCTATAGAGTCTGGATGCCCACAAACGTGTTTTATCCCAGTGAAAGGTGTAAAAAATAGAGCGAGTTTTTCAATGTACAGTGGAGTCTCTATATAACAACTCTGGAGGGAAGGACGAAAAATATTGTTACAGAGAAAAGTTGTTATATAGAACAATAAATATGCATCTTGCATGTACGAGGGGTTGTTGAAATAATGTTGTTACAGAGAATTGTTGTTATAAAGAGACTTGTTATAGAGAGACTCCACTGTATGCACAGTAGAAATTAGAAATGTCCAATGAGATTTTGCTCCCTTTTTATTGTGCCTATAATAAGGACATCCCGGCGGGAGAAAATGAGGTATACATATATATATATATATATATATATATATATCTGTACATATACGGACTACAAATTCCCTGGTGTAGCCCTCTTTTTAATGGGGATAAGTACATCAAAATTGGACGTAACTACATAAATGATTGCTCCGAGTAATCTTTCTGACTGACACATCCTGCCTTTGGCCGAGACCCTCCCACGAGACCAGAAATGGAGGGAGTCGTTTACACTGGATCATGTCAACAACCGTCGTGGAATATCGGAAAACTCCCACCATCACACACACACAAGGGAATTATTTATTTTGCCTATTTTTATTCTTGTTTTTTTTTCAAGTCCATATAGGTACAGGATGCGTTGAGGGAAAGAAAGACTGGATCACAATGGGAGGGAGGACAATTAAATGATTTGTGTGCACTTCTGTACACCCATTTCAAGTGCGGAGGGTGTCTTTTTTATTTTTATTTTGGGGTGGGTCTCGTCAAGGGAATTTTCCCCGGAAAAAAATTTGTTTGAGTCATGCGAGGAAATAAACGTGATTCAACGGTCGGAAGTGAATTGGGCTTCCTCCACAATGGACGCTAGGATATCTAACAAGGGCTGGTAATTCATAAAATAGTAATTCCCATTTCGATTAAAATTCTTTTTCAACTTTTTTTCGATTCAATCGATCAACCGACTTTCATTCCAATCAATCCGTTTTCAATTTAAAAAATTCCAATTAAATTAATCTGTATTTTATTTAAAAATTCTTAAATTCCGATTCCAATTACCGGCCCCACAGATTTTGCTAAATCAAGCGATTTCATTTATATGAAGAAATAAGGCACTTTTAATGCTGTTTTGCGCTGTCGACGCACTAAAATAATAATTTAAACTGTTGTGCATACTCAAGACGGCATAAATTTATGAGATACATATATGTAAAACAAGCCATATAAAATGGGCTTGACAATATTTCAAGTCCATTTTTTGAAGATTTTATTTGTGGTGACAGCGAGACTTATTGTTAGTGACATCAAAAGTGCAAAGCTCGGAACTTCGCATTTCAGACTTACTCAGGTTTTGCTTACAAAAGGTTTCAACTTTGACTTGTCAAAACCATTCAGTTTAACAATATTGAAAGTGTGAAAAATATATATAACGCAAGTGTATATGGTTAAAGTGGGGTACGTTTATAGCCTTGTTTTTTATATGAGGCTACTTTTTAATAAGTAAAAATTATTACATAAACGTATTTAGTGGTTTCGCAGGGATTGACCATATATAACTGCAAAAGATGACTTGTGAGCTATTGGCAGATAATTGGAAGCGGAATTGTTATTATAATAATTCTCAATCGATTCTAATGCTCTGAGAAAAATTTCAATACCGATTTCGATACTTTAAATGCAATTTTGAAAATTCTAATTCCGATTCCAATTATCAAAATATTTCGATGAATTCCGATTAAAAATTCCGATTGCCAGCCCTGTATCAAACTGATCCAAATGACACAACGGTGCGGGTACAACCTCAAAAATAAATTCCCATTTCCATGCAGAAACTATCTATGTACAAATAGCACTCAATTCGGAAGTTAATATTGAGCCGAGAAATGTTTTGAAACCACTAAATCGTAAGAAAAATAGTGAATGCAAAAAGGAACATCAAGCGTATAGTTTACAACAAAATGGCGGGAAAGTCAAATGGTCATAAATCAAATCACGCTGTCACAAAAATCCTCAGAAATTCCACAAAACGCTTGGGGAATTTCTGCAAAAGAAAATTTCAATTCTAAGAAATTTTCGTCTCTAAGAAAGCGTTTTACTCTAATTGTAAGAGAAATCTTGGGGGCAGTTTTTGGATAGTTTCTCTATAGAAACATTTTACCAAAATTGAGGCTGAAAGATGACTGACAAGTAAGAAAATCAACACTTTTCGGAATATAATAAATAAATAACTGCACAAGTAGGCCAGGGGCAGAGGCTGTCAACGTCACCCTGAGAAGGAAATCAAGAAGTGACATTCACACATCATCTTAAATGTGTCGGAGGGCGATGATCGCCTCACAACCGCCATTGTTGACACTGTCACATGTGGTGGGCGCTCCCAGCAAACATTACACCCTCCTGTCAACGTGTCAAAACCAAGATCAAAGTGAAACTGCGGAGGAGAGGGAACGCCACACAAGTCAAAATATGAACATACAAAATAGGGAAATCAAAAGGAAGAGAGATTATGGGCTAAATTCTCTCTCACATTTGACACACACTCGTCAGAAAATCTTCACTTTGGGCGTTTTGAAGGCGCTTTTATCCTCCCGCAAATGTGAGAATAAAGGCGGTCATTAATAGGCACAAATTTCCCGTGGGGCATCAGCCAGCTTTCATTGTAAATCCAAACGGTATTCAATTATAGGGAATGCGAAATGCAAGTGGCGGGATTTTCTATTGGAAATATGCCGAATTTACGGAGAGAAATTTACCAAACAAGTTTTTCATTTGCATACAAAAATTTTGCATTGCTATATGTAGGGTAATCCTCGATGGAGTGCGTAAAAATTGTCTTCTTGGACGCGCATGCTCAACGCCACTCAAGTGATTCCCCGACAAAATTTACTATTTTTACTGATCAAAGCATCATCAAACATTCACGTTGTACCGCAACGAGTTAGATGCAAGGAATGACATCCGAAAAAATATGAATTAAATTTCGAATTAAAATACGTGTTTTTCCTGATTATGAATACAAATTCCAATCTCGGATATCTAAAATATAAATAATAATTCCAATACAATTTCATTCAAATACTCAGACATATGAATACGTATTCAAATACTTTTCGAATATTTAAAAAAATATTTGTAATGCAACCTGGCATAATTTGTAGCTTAAAATAAACGCAAAATCAATGCACAAAATTCTAAATTGATTCCGGAAATCTGATTTTGCAAAAATCGATGCATTTAAGGACGAAATTGTTGTATTACTGCCAATTGACAAAATAAATGTTGCAATACCTTGATTTTGCAAAAAAAAAAATTGCCCGAAGTCGGGAATTAGTAACATAATAGAAGAATTTTCGAATACCAATAAAGTATCGGAATTCAAATGTCAACTTTTGAATACGAATTTGAATTTCGAATGTATTTGTAATTATAAATTCCAATTAAAATACTTTTCTGACAAAAATATGGATACTAATTCCGATTAAAATACTGAAAAATATGAATATAATTTCGAATTGAATTCGAATACCGATTCGAACGGATGCTATACCTTGGTTAGATGGGATTTAACCCAGGCAAAATGAGAAATAGCTTACCAGCAACCTAGCCCAGAATGGCCGTTGATGTCAATGAGCACTTTGCTCTCGTTCCCCTGAGAGGATTCCAGCAGCCGGGTTTCATAGTGGGGGGAGCCCTCCGAGCCCGAATGGCTCACGTGGGAAGGCCTCCCGTGATGATGGTGATGGTGATGTTGATTGTTGGCATGTTGATTGCTATTCACGTGATTCGAGTTCCCGTTGATCCGAATTATCCCGCCATTGGGCTGGGCACCCCGGCTAGAAATTTCCTCTATCGGACCCAAAGGCGGCTCCTCCACCAACTTCCACGTTAAAGGGTCGCCAATTTTCCTTTGCGAAAAAATGCACACATTTCTTTGTGACCGTCCCTTTAGAAATTTGAATTGTATATATGGACAGTTTGCATTTACAGTGGAATCTCTCTATAACAACACTGAAGGGAACGGCGAAAATTATTGTTACAGGGAAATGCTGTTATATAGAACATAAAATATGCACCTTGCATGTACGAAGGGCGGACAAAATAAAATTGTTACAGAGAACTGTTGTTATAAAGAGACTTGTTATAGAGAGACTCCACTGTAAACAGGGAAAATCGAACATCTCAGTTCCACCATTAAAAATAGAGCTTGCCAAATTATTGGCGTGTTTATCGCTAGCTAAAGTTGCCACAATAAAAATGGTTAAATTATCCAGAATATCTGCTGAATAAAGCTTACAAGAAATAGTTTGCATATCTTAAATGCATCTTGTTCGCGGCGTGATTCAATTAAGCCTGGTAAAATTTGTAATTTAAGTCCCGCTATTTTGCAGAAAAAAATTGCAAATTGCCTCGCAAATCAGACATGTCCGATTTATCGTGTAAATTTGCAAAAATTTGCAATTGCATCCAATTTCATTTGTAATTACATTCTCGACAAATAAAAAAATATGTACAAATACCACGATGATATTATCTGTTTTATCAATACGATGTGCTAATTGCTCATTTCTGTTTGTATCAAACGGCGTTAAAGCCTTCAATACAAAGATAAGTGACACTTGGTAAATGTTGAAACTAGAGCGAAATTTATTTGGACAAAAACTCACCGCACTAATTTCTATGTAAAAATGCAAAAAAATAATATCTTAAACTAAAAACAAAATAAGAAAGATATCTTACTTTTTCACGGGGATCATGCCAACGCCTGCAAATTAAAAGAACAAAAAAAAACAATTATTATATGCAAACATCATTATACAATGCACACGCTTTTTACTTGTAATTATAAATCATAATATTACTCCATATTTAATTTTCTTTTTTCATATACAGAGAATCTCATAAAAGTATAAATATGCATCCCATCACAAAGGGATTTGGTGGATCCCTTGAACTAAATTGTTTTAACCACTTTGGAAAACATTGGCCTTATCCCGGGCTAATTCCGTCTAAATACCAGTGATTACTATTACGTTGATTAAAATCCCGAGAATCTTCAATATCATTTTACCACGCCAAGGTCTGATTGTGAGGAAAGAAGGGCACGCCACAAGACAAAGAGAAAATCTCTCCCCCTCCATAATTTCCCTAATGAATCATAATCATCTTCTGTCCCGCTTTTCAACATGCATCTCTTCCCTTCAAAAACAGAGCTTCTTCACATACAAAAGGAAAGACATTGTTGTAACTGTTTTTTATGCAAAAAAAAACAAAACAAATTGTCGCACTTGAGAACGGTCGTCGGGAGGAAATTGTGAGAATGACAAAATCTCTCGAGGCAAAGGATTCCTTGTGCTTCCAAATATCCTTGAAAGAATTCTTTGTGAGTGAATGAATGAACCAATTATGGGGATCATTTCGCCTTAGAACAAAACAAATGTTTGGGATAGACAAATTTGTGAAAATGTCTGTACCAAATGCCATTATTTTGCCAGAACCTTCCCTCAAAAGTACTCCCATTAATTTTGCCAGTTTTTTCCTCCTTCTTTTCCCTTCCTTTTACCATGTTTTTATATGCATGTTAGGATCGTTAACGCTAATTAGTCCCTTGAATAATTTCCCCCTCGTGGAAACAAAAAACGAAAAAAAATTACAATTTGTTTTAAAAATGCTACCTTTTCCTCTTGTTCCGTGTTCTTGGACATGCTCGCTTTTTTTTTAAAAAAAAAGAGAGGGAAATAAACAACAATTGAGTGAATGAAAGAAAAAGAAATTGCTGAGGGAATTGGTCTTCATTAAAAATTATTGGAGTGACTGTCAGAAAATGTAGCTCTTGTGGGATTTATTTTTTCATTACGAACCACGTCAGACCTCGAGGTGGTACAAAGGATCTTGAGGAGAACAATTATACCAAGGAATATTGATGTTAACAAAGGATTTTACGAGGAGAAATTAAGACAAAAAATGCAATTAATTTCCCTAAACAAAAAAACTGTAGCAATAAATGTGGAGACAAGTGAAATTTTGGCGAGATGTAATTAACTTTGTAAACAAAAGGGCTGGAGATGAAATTTAAAGCTATGAAGCTGTAAAACAAGGCCTTGTAGACATTTGATTAAGTATAAATTTGTGCGTTAAAATATGGATTCGTTAAAAACGTGGAAAAGGCCTCTTCATTTCAATCTGACAAAGTGTACGTGGAGCCATTTTTAGATAGCGTTGCAAATTTAAATGCAACGTAAAATATCGTAAAAATAACGTTGACGTTAAAAATAACGCTAAAAATTACATTAAACGTTAAAAATAGCTTTAAATAATATTTTTTTAAAGAACGTTAAAAATTAAATTAGCATTAGAAGTTTAACGCAAAAATAAAATGTTAACGTAAAGTTCAAATCGCCGAAACAAAAATGTAAAAAACATAAAAAAGCGGTAAATTTTGAATTCCAAATTATTTAATACAATTTAGCCAGCACGCATAAATGAGCAGCGTCAAGGTGCTGGCTAAGCATTTAAGGTAGAAAATACCACTAAATAGACGCATTTTAAGCCAAAACGCTCCATAAAAATATCAATAAACAGCATGGAAAAAATCACTTTTTGTTAGTTCCGTATTTGTTGTGTGAGTCTGGTTAAAACCGGAAAAGGTACACATTTTGGCTCATAAATGGCTTGAAATTAACCAGGCCGATGACCTCTCCGGCTACTACTCACTGGCTATACTTTACCACTTGGTCCACTATACAAAACATGTTGTGGAAGGTAGCAGAGAATGAAGAATAAAAAAAAAGGAGGAGAGGGAGGAAAGACAGAAGTGAAAAAAAATTAGTAGAAAAATATTATGAGGTTTTTATCATTATTATTATTATTACGTAATTACACTCTGTATGAGCACGTCCACCGTGCTTGGACGTGCCAAAAAATGTTTTTTTCTCCCATTTGCCCCTTTATGTGTACATCCGTTATGGAACAAATCATCTCTCCATACATTCCAAGGCACAGCCGGGATTTGCCAACTATAGCCAAAAAAGAGCGTCATGCTCTCAACTCTGAAAGAGATTCCACTTTGTCTGGTCGTGGTTTGTGCCGCTTTAAACGGAACTGTTAACCCTCAAATAAGCTCCACTCATCATCTTCTTCACAAAGAGGAAAGGAACAAGTCTCTTCTTTATTTCATGTACCAATTCACTGACTCAAAAGGTTGAAAAAAAAATATATCCGTACTTTTTGGGTGCATGGAAAACGTACGGGATATGAAAAAAGGACCTACTACGAGGATATCCGCAATATTTTCAGAGTTTATGATTTTTTGTACGCACATACTTGGATGCAGAGCTGGCACGTCCATTGAGATATGAAATGGAATAATTCGATTTTAACCGAAATTCCAAGTCCCACGTTTCTGTCCGGTTTACACGCCTGTAAAAATATTATTTGCTTGTGTTTAAGACAGTTTTTGTCAAAGTTTTGCAAAAACAAAACAAAAAACAGTGAAAAAATTCAGGGCCAAGATTGATATTTTTATTTTATTGCCTCCGAAAAAATGGGGCAATGCAATCAAATAAAATTTTCAAACAATGACCACATCAAATTATTAATAGCTACTTGCAATTTCCTCCCAAACATTTGCAATGGACTTAAATGTCCAGTGGAAAAGTTGGTCAATTCAATCCAAAATAAATTGACGGGTTTTATTTTGGAATTTTAGTGGTCAATTTCAAGTATAGTTTTTCCTAATTCTATAAGGCTTTGTAAATCCAAACAGAAATAGGCCTCCAACTCATTTTTATTTATGAAATTAAGACGGATTATAGCCGATAAATACAATGGAGTCTCTTTATAACAACATTCCTTGTAACAGCATAACGTTAAAACATTCGTTACAACGTCAGGAAATTTCAGTCGCTGGTATATAAAAGCATGTTAAATTTGTTTCTTATAACAGCATTAGCCAAAAATCTCGTTACAACAGCGAAATTTCTGTTCCCGTTGGGTGCTGTTATAACGAGACTCCCCTGTATTTTGCATTCAAAGAATTTCTGCTTGTCAAATGTCACCTTAGTAAAGCGTATTTTCTTTGTGTGCAAAATTTCAGCGTGTAAATCTTCGTCTAAATTTCTGCAAAAATCTGCCTCATTAATTATCATTGTTTGCTGGATTTTGCATAAGGTTTCGTTCCGAATTTGGATCAATTATTAGATCAATTAGTAGATTAAGCAGATATTTCTCGTGGATTTGTATAATGGTTTAAATTTAGGTGGACCAACACGTGTTTTCCACAGAATCCAGAGAATATTTCTGAAAACGGTAGCTGATTATTTAAATGGTATTTATGACCAGTAAAAACAGTTAAAATGGGGAATAAAATTTAGCTTCTTATAGACGAAGCTACCAGCAAATTTGTGAAAAGGATGTACCAAATCCTCTTTGTTTCACTTTAAATCCCAACGGACTCTGAAGATCCAAAAGAATTTGGACGGCAGAGGATTACATCAAGGATTACTCAAGTGTCTCCACTTCCCTCTCAACCTGGGGAAAAACATCTTTCTGAAGCCATCCAAGGATCCAACGCCCCTTTCTTCCCTTGTGGCTTACAGCATTTCTATTATTATTCAATCTCCCACAAAAAAACACTCGCACCCACCATGCAGTCTTTACGGGCAAGCATCCATGCAATTTTTAGCCGCTGTTTTCTAACAACTTCGTGGTTTTTAATAACCGCCTTTAACATTAACACAATTAGAAAAAACGTGCGACGTAAGAAGCTTAAAAGAAACGTGCGTGTATTTGATTTGGTCGCACTGCCTTATTATTATTTTTTTTTTGCATTTTGCGGTCAATCCCGTTTAATAAGTCCTTGTTAAAAATGTCTGGTGCGGGATTAACATGTGTAATAGAAGAGGATTATGGGATTTGCAGTGTAATATTGTCCATATACGGCAAGGTAAATATTTGGGGATTGGTTACACCAGGAAATACCTGAGTTCCGCAGCCCTTTGGTGCTTCCCATTGAATTACAAGGGAGCTTCGAAGAGCATTGACGTACATATGTTTGAAGGAAGAGATTTTTTCTGAGGAAGAGAG
The DNA here is from genome assembly GCA_034698585.1 of Disparrhopalites patrizii. Taxonomy (NCBI): domain Eukaryota; kingdom Metazoa; phylum Arthropoda; class Collembola; order Symphypleona; family Sminthuridae; genus Disparrhopalites; species Disparrhopalites patrizii. The sequence continues at coordinate 25,931 of JAQGBT010000434.1, forward strand.
CATCTGCTCACAATGAGATAGAAATGGCTGGTGAAGGATGTGGTGAAGGATAATTGGTTCTGTTATAGCGGAATGCCATAATATTTTAAGTGCTGATAAGCATCTGCCACCAAAATGTGTGTCGGTGGACCAAATTGTGACCCACTACAGCCTCTCTTCTTCACATCTGTTCTTCCGAAGCCAATTAAATGAATTCTATCTTATCCCTGATAATTTCCGTTTCTCCATTTCATTTGCAGGTTCTACCTTTTATTTGGTCTCTTTGCTATTACGCAGTAGGTCCTCTTTTTTACAAATGTTTTGTTCGAGGAGATTTCAGACGTATATGCACGTCTAATTTTTACGGTTAGAAATGGCGGAGCAACCTTCGGGCTTAATAATTGTCTTGTCTGTCCTCAGTTGACGCTCTTTTTGTATTCCGATCATCCGTACACGAAATATTGGCAGATGATTCAGAGTCTAATTTTGATGTGGCTTGAGGCCGTGGACAAATTTTTTCAACTAGTTAGAAGTATTATGCCAAAGATAGGTATTTTTTCGGGTGTTTTTTCCCGCACCAGAATTTTAGTTTTAAATTGAATAGTTTAGCTTAAACTGAATATGTAGTATAATTTTAATTTTTAATAGCATAAATTGAATTCTTAGTTTAAATAGAATATTTTGAATTTATTAAACTGATTTTAAAATCTGAGTACTTACTTCGCACTTTGAGGTTGAGACCCGTCCGGAACCTCATGAGAGCTAAACACTCATGGTGGAGGGCGGCGGACACGGGGAAGCCGTTCACACGAAGGATTTGATCGCCCACCTACGTTCACATTTAAATACATTCAAAATTTAATTTATTTCCTATTTATTTTTTATATGACAAAAACAACTACATATTTAAATCTAGAATGGGAAAATTGTACAAACAAAAATACTGAGAAATATAGTCTTCGCTTCAGGATACGTAGTAAATACAGTGGAGTCTCTGTATAACAAGTCTCTTTATAATAACATTTCTCTATAACAGCATAATTTTTCCGCCCTTTGTACTTGAAAGTACATATTTAATGTTCTATATAACAGCATTTCCTTGTAACAATATTTTTTCCCTTTCCTTCAGGGTTGTTATAGAGAGACTCCACTGTACAGCAACTAATGTATTGGGGCAGCTGTAGTTTTGATTACAAATGTACGCAAAATTAACATTTTATGCCAATAACATTTTTGTTATTGAGAGAAAACTGTTATAAAGGAGTCCGTTATAGAAATAGTTGGCTGTATTAAATCCAAAAATCTTATTTATGAATTGGAAGTATCTAATATTTGTTGACGCAAACCAAGGTATGACATCGGAATCGGTATTGGAATTCAAATCGGAATTATATTAATATTTTTCAGTATTTCAATCGGAATTAGTATCCATATTTTTGTCAGAAAAATATTTTAATTCGAATTTATAATTGCAAATACATTCGAAATTCAAATTCGTATTCAAAAGTTGACATTTGGATTCCGATATTTACTTTATTGATATTCGAAAATTCCTTCATTATGTTGCTAATTCCGGCCTTCGGGCAATTTTTTTTTGCAATTTCAAAGTATAGCAGCAATGATTTTTTCAACTGGCAGTAATACAAGTATTTTGTCAGTAAAACCATCGATTTTTGCAAAATCAGAGCTGCGGAGTCATTTATAATTTTGTGTATTGATTTTGCCTTTATATCGAGCTAAAAATTATGCCAGATTGCATTAAAAATAAATTTTGAATAGTATTCGAAAAGTATTCGAATATAATATAGGTATTCATATTTCTGAATATTTGAATCATATTGTAATGGAATTAGAATTTATATTTTAGATATCCGAAATTTAAATTTGTATTCATAATTAGGAAAAACACGTATTTTAATTCGAATTTTAATTCATACGTTTTTGGATGTCATTCCTTCACACAAACAACTCTTCTTTGATACGCTACAAATAACAAAACTACGCAAAATTTGCTTCCGAAAGCATATTTTTTGAGCAATGAAGCATAGTTTAGCTGTAATTGTTTCACTGTGTACTAGTATTAAATTTTATCATATGATTTTGTTTCTTTTTATGATAAAAATTGTATTATATTAATATAATAATTCTATAATATAATAATTCTATAATTAAAATTAAAATCAGCGTATGTTCCAATAGTAGAGCTCACCTTAAGTCTGGCCCGATGAGCCATTGATCGAGGCTCCACGTGGGACACGAAAATCCCCGTCCCATGTTCAACGCCGCCCCGAACGGAGAATCCAAAGGGCTCATCCGCGTTGTCCCGAAATAATTTGACAGAGCGAATCCGGCTGTAGCTCTCCATTGCTCTCCAAAGAAAATTCTTCTGCAATAGAACAAACACTTTATTTCAGTTTGAATCGAATCAAATGTAGCTACAGTTCCACGCCGCACGTCACATTTAATTGTGGCAACTATAACTATAACAATAAGTATTGAGATGGAAAAGATGTTAACGTAATTGAGAGATAGTGTTGCTTGAATGAGCAATTTCAGCCTTTTCAGTTCATTTCGCGTAAATGCTACCGAATCCTTGCGTGATATGTAGCTTCCAACATCCCACAAATCAAAATTTCCCTGGACAACAATCATTGTAGCCATAATTTCGAAATTACGGCCTTGAGCGGAAAAAATGCAAAGGTTTAATTATGGCACTATGCCCCAAATGCCTGAATTCAGGATGCGGTCATTTACATTTCCTTCTGAAGGCCATGCCGCAACATACATTTTGGGAGGCCATAAAACCTCTCTTTCCCCATTTTCCCTCCATTTCCCCCTCCATCGGAATTACACACTCAATATACAGAGACAAAATTCAGAGAAAAAATAAATTATATTCATCCACTCCCATAAATATAGCCCTGAGCAAAAGAATCGCCGTTTACAAAACGTCCCTGTATGATTCCTTGCGGAGACTAAAAATAAATCTGCACATACATTATATAGACACATTTTGATTGTGTTCAAAAATGTTTGGAGAATGTGTTGGAGTGGTTGGAACACGCATGGCTTGAGCGTAGTAGACGGCAAAGGGAATTCGCGCTAATGATAATAGTTGGGAGGAGAAGCATTGTCCTCATTTTTATAGAGCATCCGATGAGGAAGACTAATTGAATTTTATGACAAACAAAGGTTCTATCTCAACTATAATGTACAACATGCTTCGGTTCTCTCTGCGAATACGCATGCATGTACATAGATGTATCTCTCTCCATTTAAAGCTGGCAATTGGTGTGGTGTGTAACAAATTTATAGGGACTATATGCACACTTGTAGCTTGTAGGAGAGGATGGGCTGGAGATTATAGGCGTACATACGCCGTGCAGGCGGGGAGGCGGCCATTCCGGACGGAAATTTAAATCACAAACCATGGAAGCATCCAAAAGAGGCAAGGCCGTAGAGCCATCCATCCGCTCCTTCACACTCTCTCTCTCTCTGTCTCTCTCTTTAATTTTCTCTCTCTGTCCCTCTCTTTAATTTTCTCTCTCTGTCTCTCTCTTTAATTTTCTTATGTCTGTCTCTCTCTTTAGTTTTCTCTCTGCCTTCTATTTAGTTTTCTCCTTCTGTCTCTCTCTTAAAGTTTTCTTTTTATCTCTCTCTTTCTTTTAGTTTACTTTCTCTTTGTATTAGTTTTCTCTTTCTCCTTTGCTTTGTCTCTCTACGTTTTTTTTAGTTTTCTCCATCCAACTCTTTTTAGTAGCTACCTTCCTCTCTTCAGTCTTTTCTCTTCCCTCAGTTTACTCATCCCTCCTTCTGTTCCTCGCTTTGGTTTCTCTTTTCCTTTAATTTTGTCTCCCTGTCTCTTTCTTTAGTTTTCTCTCTCGCTGTCTCTCTCATCCTTTGCCTGTCATTTAAAGAAGAGTTGGAGAAACATGAAGACGAGAAATTAGAGTTTTCTCTTAATTTTTGTTTTTTTTTCTCTCTCTCTCATTTTCTATGTAGTTTCCTCCCTCTGTTTACTGTTCTTTCTCTTCATCTTTCTCCTTAGTGCTCCTTCTGCTCCTTTCTTCGCCTTTCTCTTTAGTTTTCCCCTTTTTCGTCTCTGCCTTCAGCTTTCTCTCTTCGTCTTTTTGGAAGGTTTTTCTCGTGTATCTCTCTATTTTATTCTCACTCCGTCTCTCTCTCTTTAATTCTTTCGTTTGCTCTCGTTCTCTTTTTATTTGGTTGGTACTACCCAAAATACGCGAGGAGAATATTATTAGTACACTTTATGATCTGTAAAATTCCACTTTTTCTCCATTCTGCATAATACGACAAGTACCTATCGCCTTTTTCAATGAAATATTGTAAACGTATATACACACGTCGTTTCCACAGGAATGGCGTCAAGATCCAACATGTCCACAAAATAAATGCCAAATCTATCGCGAGATTATTGGAAAAGAATTGAATGTGACGGAGAGATGAGGAGACAAATTCTATATATCTATATATGTACATAAGTAGAATGGTACAGAATCCCGAAGGTTGTGGATGTTTTTATGATGCTCGTAGTACATATGTACATATACATACATACATATCTTGCTATTGGCTGAAATTGTCAAAGCATTTTTATAGCTATATATGTGTACATATATACGTACGTTCATGATGCAAACCTATTTCTTTGCACAGAGCAGAGATGCGTATACTGCTCAAACATTTTCGCTTCACTGATCCGACAGTCTCAAAAATGTGATTTGGCCAATCGGACATGCTCTTCTCAGGGATTGCACAATCAGTGTGGGATGTGATTTTTTTTTTATGGAAATGCACTTGTGGATATAAAAATACATGTGCAGATAGATGCATAAAAGCATACCTGCAAAATGTAAGTCAGCCGGTGCTAGTTTGTCCGAGGTACCAAGTAAGAAATTGTACCTCCAGGTTAAATTTCACAATTTGATTATAAATCCAGAGGGATAAATTCTATAGTGTTTGATCTGACAAAAATTGGTTAAGTAATGGCGGATTTTTCACAAATCTGGTTTTTCGAAAACAATTGATGTTGTCAATGCGCTTCTTCCTGACAACAATTATACATTGCTTTCCCCCTCAAATGTGTCCCACACAATCACTTATGTTAACATTTGCTTCCTTTGAAGGAAGCGCTCTACATGATAAAGCCTCCAATAAATTCCTTGGAATTTAACTTGGAATGAAACTTGCTCTTCCAATTTGAAAAGCAATTTCAGCCGTTTCACTTTCGCTGTGAATAAAAATTCACAAAAAGTGCAATCGTCGTTTCAGAATATTGAAAAAAAAGTCTAAAAAAAAGAGGGAAAGCGTCAACGTCTTCCTCCAAATTTGCAACACCCATTTTTTTCAATGCTCTTTAGTGCCCACAAAAAAAAGCCTGCACATCCGCTCGTTAGATTCCTTTCCTCAGAGCACCCTCGCAAAAAAAAAACGGTAGACAAATTTCACCTGCCTACACCAAAAAACCAACGTTGACCCTATTTCACCTTGATTTACTAAACTCTTTTTTTTTTCTCCCTGCAAAAACAAAATTGTCCCTCTTAAAAAAAGGTGCTTAAAGACATGAAGGAAAGCCACACGAGGGTGCAGAATCATAATCATCCCAAAATGTTTTTTTTGTTCTTTCCCTAAAACCCACTTTTCTTTGTGAGGTAGTTGACATATACTTGAGAGGACGAAGCTCTTGTAACGGGTACACATTTTAAGAAGGAGAAGGAGCAGTTCATAAAAAATGTGTGGGACAAGAGCATCATCACGCTTGCTTTACGCCGTCTTATTTTCGCACTTCCCTCCATTTTTATGAGGGAAACGGAACACTCATCTCTTGAGAGAAGGATTTATGATGAAGGATTGTCGTTTGTCCTCTTACAGGGTGTCGAGTCATGGCCACAAAAAGTAAGTCAAATCTGAAAATGACAAATTATGCGTCTCTGCACGACGCTCATTCCACCCAAATTATGGTTGTTTGCTCAGCAATCTGACAAACGGGCTCATCCCAAATTGGATGTACAACAGACGTGTAAATATAAATTCTTCAAACTCAGGTATTACTATAGCATTTTTCCCAAGGTATGACACCCGAATCGGTATTCGAATTCAAATCGGAATTATATGGTATTTTATTTTATTTGGTATTTTATTTTATTTGGTATTTTATTCAGTATTTTATTTGGAATTAGTATTCATTTTTTTGTCAGAAAAATATTTTAATTCGAATTTATAATTACAAATACATCCGATATTCAAATTCGTATTCAGAAATTGACATTTGGATTCCGATACTTTATTGACATTCGAAAATGCCTTCATTATGCTGCTAATTCCCGCCTTGGTGCAAGTTTTTTTTTGCAAAATCAAGGTATTGTAACACTAATTTTTTTAATTGGCAGTAATATCACTATTTTGTGCGTAAAAACATCGAATTCGTGCCAAATCAGAGTTGCGGAGTCAACTTATAGTTTTGTGTATTGATTTTGAGTTTATTTATTTTTATTAAACATTGTGGATCGAATGAATCGAATTTCAGCAGAGGTGTCCAAAATACTTGAATTGTAATTACGAAATACAAATAACAAAATACAGTCGGAGGCTTTAATTACAAAATATCAATTACATTCGGCTGCGTTTCAAGTATTTAATTACAAATTACAAAATACAATTATATTTTGCGCCGAACACAAAATACAAACTACAAAATACGTCAGTAGCAAGGAATGTATTTAAATACTTGTTTCAATTACAAAATACAAGCAATTGCATTTAAAATACGCATTTTGAATACAAAATGCAAATAAATGTATTTAAAATACGTATCATGTGCGTTTATGTTCATTTAAGAGCATAATCAGCAAATTACAAATACCTATGCACTGTTTTGCCCGAGTGCATTTTTAAATTACAAAATGTATTTAAATACAAATTCAAACACAACTTAAATACAAATGTATTTAAGTACAAATTACAAAATACATGGAAAACGCATCTGTATTTGAAAAAACAAATACAAAAATGTATTTCTAAATTGAAATTATTTCAGTGCGTTGATCCATTTGAACGGCTGAAGGTATTCCTTTATTCCTCTGGCACATTCAAAAAATTAAGTCCCGAGGAATTCCACTAAATAAATGTTCCCTATAACTTGTTTCCACACTTTGAAGGATAAAAGCACAGCATGGAAATTCCCATGAGATGCACCACAAATAAAGAGCGTCTCTCCCTTTGTTTTAATCCTGTGCGTAACCTCAATTGATCCATCCGCACTTCCGTTCCTCCGCAACACGCTCGGGAAATCGAAAGTGAATCACGTCCGCGTGGAGATTCGTTTTCGAAAAAAAAAAAAGAATAATTCAAAATGTCTGCAATCATTTCCCCGAGTAACTCCTTGCCCTCCGGCTACGTATTTCACCAAAAGCAATGAAAAGACAATTAATCCCAATAAATTGTGACTCTATATCCACATAAATTTGCAGAGCATACATACCCATTTGTATGGTCATGGAGCCATTGGAATTAATTCAAAATAGGTTGTCTCTACCGAAATTATGAGTGAGAGAAGAGGAGCTCGTTCTCCCCCAGAGCATGGGCTTAAATGGGAAGGGAATGACGGAAGCTGGATGTACTTTCCGTTGAAAAAGCATCCTCTCCGTGCCCCAACAAAGAAATATCCAATGTGCCAAGGCAGGGACATTGGGCCACCAGAAGTAACAATGGCTCTTTTCAAAAACTTTCTAATGTTTTACGTGGATGAGTTCCAATAGTATGGCTTTTTTTATGTCATTAAAAGCTCATACATAGTGTGCAATGAGGAATGATGTGGGGGGAGGAAATGGGATGAAATGGGATGCGACCACATAATCATAAATGTCAGCTGAAATACCTGGGTAGTCTCACATATTCTATATGCATTCCTGGGCTCTCCGCGTAACAATGGGATTGAGAAAAAAAAAGATTTTTTCTGATTTCAATTTCCATTATTATCTTCTTCATCATCTGCGAGAGAGAGAAAGAGAGAGAGAGAGAGAGAGATTTGTACTTGCGCAATTACTCATCATGTCCACAAGTTATTACTGTGGGATTGCCGCCAATATTAAGGGAAATCCTCGGCCACACATGTTTCTCTATAAATACATGAATGTAAAAAAAGACGAGCTTCCGTGGCATCATTATGAGCAAACGTATACATATGTACTTATTAGCGTACATATATGAGCATTGTTCAGTGGCAATTCAAAAATTTAGTTTCAGCTGAGCCCAAATAAATTAAATGGCATGGGTTTTTGCAATCAAGAATTTGTAGAAGTTATTGTTCCAAATTTCGCTCTACATCTTTTGCTCCTTTCATATAATATTCGGGTATATGTTTAGTTTCCATAATGTTTGACTATGTATGTACATACATATATATGGCTGTAGGGAAACTGTGCTGTTTGTCAACATGTTCATCTTCAAAATCAAGGAATGACATCCGAAAAAATATGGATTCAAATTCGAATTAAAATATGCGTTTTTCCTAATCATGAATACAAATTTAAATTTCGGATATCTAAAATATGAATTCTAATTCCAATACAATTTTATTCAAATATTCAGACACATGAATACGTATTCAAATGCTTTTCGAATACTTTTAGAAATTTATTTGTAATGCAATCTGGCATAATTTGTAGCTAAAAAAAACTCAAAATCAATTCACAAAATTATAAGTTGACTCCGCAACTCTGATTTGGCACAAATTCGATGTTTTTGCGGACAAAATAGTGATATTACTACCAATTAAAAAATTTATTGTTCCAATACCTTGATTTTTCAAAAAAAAACTTGCTCCAAGGCGGGAATTAGCAGCATAATGAAGGAATTTTCGAATGTCAATAAAGTATCGGAATCCAAACGTCAATTTCTGAATACGAATTTGAATTTCGGATGTATTTGTAATTATAAATTTGAATTAAAATATTTTTCTGACAAAAAAATGGATACTAATTCCAATTAAAATACTGAAAAATATGAATTAATATAATTCCGATTTGAATTCCAATACCGATTTGGATGTCATACCTTGTTCAAAATTATAAATGGCTGACATTAATCATATCAAGCACATGCCCGATTTATACATGTTGAAATACAATTTAAAACGGCAAATTTATCTCCAATGGCGGATAAATTACACAAACCGCAGCCAATTCCGTGTGCACATGTTGTTATGCTTTTGAAATTTAAAATTTTCCCAAAGCGAGATAATTAAAAATATTTAGCAATTAAAATATATGAATATTCTCCAAGTTTCAAAAACGACCAACAGAAATTTGCTACGCCTAAAAATCCTCCTATTCGCACTCAAAATCAAGCTTCTGTGAAGAGAATTTCAAATTCAAAATTTGTTTAACGAATACTTTGTTTGCTTGTACAAGCTAAACTATAGTCAAATACAGTGGAGTCTCTCTATAACAAGTCTCTTTACAACAACATTTCTTTATAACAACATTATTTATTCAGCTCTTCGTCCATATAAGTCACATATTTTATGTTCTATATAACGACTTGTCCCTGTAACAATATTTTTAGTCCTTCCCTTGAGAGTTGTTATATAGAGACTCCACTGTAGACAAAATATTTGTTTATTCCACACACATTAACTTTCTTAATCTTCCGTGGTTTTTGCAAAAACATTCCCAATTCCAAGTATTTCAAATGAGATCATCCCAGCAATAATTGACAGCCAGAATCATTTTTTTGTCTACATTTTCTCAATTAACTTCCGACCACTCGTCTGCCCACATTTTCCCATTAAACATCCTCGCATTTTGGTACAATTCTCTTCTGATTGATTTCGCTTTCATGCCAACCTTCCTTGACCTGACAGGTGGCGAGTGAGCCAATAGAAGCACGTTTGAGACGCGAATCCCCATCTTTTCCGTACTTTCTGGCTTCATGGATGTTTCGTGGTTATGAGATTCATTGAAATGTTAAAAAAAATATATAATAAAAAACTAAAATAAAATAAAATAAAAAAAATGCAAAGAGGAAACACGGTGGGAAGAAGTTAGATTGAATGTGAATTGCTCCCGCCAAGACAAGCGTGAACTTCCCCCTAATTGAGCATTATGCTGTGCAGCCACACGGAGGAGATTTCTGAGGCTGCCAAAGAGGATTGTGCAGGTGGAAATCAAGAGAGAGAGAGAAAGGCATGCATTGAACAAAGACCAGCAAAGGAAGATAAAGAGGACTACAAGAGACGTCATCTTTCTTCATAAATCTCATCATTAACACGAGATAGGATTGTGCTAGAGAGGACAAAGATGAAGATGTGTGACTGCCTCTGACCTCCGCTCAATATTCTTGCCAGCTCTGGAACAACAACAGATAAAGAACAACAACCTTTGGGCATCTCCTTTGTTATTGAAACTATTATTTTGATTCTTTGGGGTACATTTCTTTAAATATTTTTTTATTTTCAATTTCCATTCTCACAATGTCAACCCCCAACCGCAGACATTCATAAGGTCCAAAGGGGGACAATATGGGGCTCTTTGAAACAACAATGGCAGGATCAACCACTAGAGTCAGTGACATGTAATAATGGCGGGACATTTTTTTTTGTGTGTACAGAAATTTATATATATACAAATGAACACATTTATATTTACACAGCGATACATATATGGGGAAATTTGCATTTGAAAGGCTCCAAATGGCGCGGTTTGGCAAAGAAAAAATTTGTGCGGAAGCCAAAACTCCAATTTCCTGGTTTTTGTCTAGAGCAAACGTTCTGCCTACAAATATCAATCGAGACTAATATTTTTCTCATACGAACATGAATCTCGAATTGATCAGGGATGGAGATGCAGAAAATAATACGGATTCGAATTTCGATTCAGATTACAAATTTTTATTTTGGATTCTGATTCTGATTTGGATCGATTTTTATTTTTTATACGGATTGAATTCGAATCAATCCATAGTTTTTCGGATCTTTCGGATTTCGATTCCGATTTGGATCTTGAGCAAAAAACTGTGTAAACACTATTTAAAAAAATATTGTTGTTTAGTAACACATAAGATTTTCTCAAAAATCAGAGAGCAGTTGAAAAAGCAATTAATATAGTTCCGACAATTTGAACACTGAGCTATTTTTGAGTATAAAAACTTGCAGAAAACATGCCATTTTTGTACCGTCAATTGTTGTTGTGCTGGTTTTCAGAATCTTTGGCAGTTAGTCAGTTTTTCTTTGAAGAAATCTTATTTGTACTGAGTTTTGTCATTAGTTTTACGTGTGTTCATAGTAAATATTAGTTCTCATAAGTTGGAATTAAAGCTTCCCAGAAATCATTTGGAGACACAATAGATACAAAAAAAAACGTCGGCCGGTATAAAAAAGAATGAAAGTGTTTGGGAATTGGAAGAAAGTAAATTTCCGATCGCAAATTAAATCCTTTATTGCTTCGTACTACTACCGACACAAATTTTCTAGCCCTTGGCTTTCTTTCGTCGATTTCTCCCTAGAGCTATTGGACAAAAAAAAAGGTTGGTGGCAAAGAAAAAAAAGGGTTGCGTGCATGTCCTGGTGCACGTTGATAATTATTGGAGACAAGGGGGAAATGTGTGTATTGAAAGGGAATTAATCAGGTTGGTACAAGTGGGGCGCTTTTACTTCCACCAAAATCATCAAAGACGAAGGTGCAAAGGGAAGCTGTCGGCGTGGTTTGTTCTCTCGTCTCTTCATTCTCTTTCCAAAATCTCTTTCTTTCCCATTTTATATCCATCCTTTCTGAGCTTTTCCTCCAAGACACGTCCACTCGAGTTCAAGCCGCAGACCACGAAGGGATGCAAAATATTATTCATTTGGTCATTCATTCATTCACTCTCCCGCTCATTCATTTCCTCACAAAAGAAATTTCCTCTTCAGATCCTCACTCCCAACTATTTTCCCTAACCGTCTTTTCAACAAGGAATAATCCCACTTGCAGAGATGGGGGATTAAATGGTTTTCATATTAGGATTGAGATTCAAGATTAAATGGGATAAAATTAATGATTAACCTGTACGCATTAATTCAAATTTTCCCGGGGTTGATTAATATGGATTTGGTTAAATTAAAACTGGTCCGGATTAGATTAATTAGGATTAATTAATCGGATTAAATTTCAGATTGGATTAATCAGCTATAAAATCCATAGGACATTAGTGAGAAAGTTCGAAAAGTGTTTCTGGCAGTATCGATTTTCAAAGTACGATTAGCGTTATTTTGTTGCTAACAAAGAATTGTAAAACAAAATTGAGATTCTCTGTCACCAAAAAATATACATATATACACATGCCACGATGCTACTATTGATATACATATTATAGACAAAAACTCCTAAATTAGTTTACACATTAACAAAAAATAGATGTATAACAGTTACAGGTAATATCAGGAATTGTTTATCGCTTAATTACTGGAAAACTAACTGCTGACAATGTACTTTTGTCATTTCCGTCACAAGAAATGTGCTGGCATATTAAAAATAAATGGGAAATTTAATTTTAAGCTACCAATTTTTCAACAGTACAGCAGTTGGTAACTATTAGTTCACATTAGTTGGTCTAATGTATCAAATATTGAGCAAAAATGTCAGTTAGCCGTGTTAATTTTGAGGGATAAATTAATCTAATCCCAAATTTAATCCGACTATTTTTTTCTGTAAGACGGATTGGATTGACAACTGATTAAATTGCAAATATTTTAACCGGAATTGATTTTTGGGGTTGGATTAAATCAGATGTAACAGCTGGATTAGCGGATTGGGATTATTAATCCCTAGTCCAGATTAAAAGATTGGATTTTTAATCCGGGATTCCCCCATCTCTGCCCACTTGGGATGTGACATGCGCTTATAGGATGCAAAAAAAAGCTTCTTGAGTGACACTCGAGATTTGTGAGAGGGAAGACATCTTCACGTTTAAAAGGGAAGGGAAATATAAGAGGGACGTCGAGGAATATCTATCCCATTGTCTCGGTGGTGTCCTTAATTGTGTAGGCAGAAATAATGAAGATGACAAAAAATGTAGAAATTCCTCCTGCTTCTGTATATTCTCTGTAAATAGTAAATACTTAGCGCCTGCTGTGTCCCAGGGACATCATGGGGGGCAACAAGAAATATGAGAGTCGGAGGGAGTAGAGAATTATTTTGTATTTTCAGAATGAAAAAGAGAAAGAGCACAGAAAAGTAAAAAAAAAATGGGGAAATAAGGGAAAAATAAGGAAATAATAGGGAAATAAAGGGGATCCAGGATGACAGAGGAAAGGGTGGGAAAAGGGAGAGACTGAAAGAAATTAATGGATAAAGTCAGAGAGCCAAAGATAAAGAGAAACCGAGTCAGAGAGAAATCCAAAAAGGGAAAGAAGAGAGAAATCAAGCCAGAAGAAATATCAGAGTAGACCTTGAGACACTTTTGAAAAAATTAATAGAGAGAAAATAGTGCCCTGCAGCGTATTTATTAGGGCTGAAAAAAAAGGAAAGGAGGATCCATTCATTCCCAATGACTCCACAATTTTTTCCCCCATTTTCCCTCAATATTTGTTTATCTTTTGGTCTTGACAAAAACTTCTCAAGTATCCCCGCATGACTTGTCCCTCTCATTCTTTAATTTAACCCAACAGCAGTTTTAATTGTCAAGGAGGAACAACAAAGGGATTTTTGCAGGTACAACCAAAGAAGCCGTTGGGACTGGAGTGACAAGTTTATTTGGCTTAACCTCCACGCCAACTTTTGTATTTTACCACCAAGGTTGTGTCCACAAAATCGTGATGGCAGTTCCAAGTGCTTTGAATCTGAAACCAATGCTATAGTTTTATACTGAACTGAAATGTATAATGACATAGGGACAACCACATTATGCTTTATTTTCAAAACTAATTATGTATGCTTTTTGCCAAAATCGATTATGCTTTTTATGCTTTTAAAAAATATGCTTTTTACAGACTCATTATGCTCTTCAAATTTTACAAAATAAGCCAATTGTGCGGGTTTTACCCCTGGGAATTGTTAAATGGTCAAAAATGGCAAGTTTTAAAGAATTTGTGGCAGCAAATTTTCGTTTTCTGGAATCCTGAGAATTTTTGACACATTAATTAGCAACAAAAACGACAGAAAAAAATTAATATCAGCGATACAGTCGGAAATTTCACTTTAAACACCAGCGGTGATTAAGAACCTAAAAGTTTCCTCGAAATATTGACTTCTAGGGTTATTTGTCGGACAATTATGCCGTTTGAAATCAATTATGCTTTTTGAAATTGATTATGCTTATTATGCATTTAAAGCTTTTTATAATGCTTTTATTTTTTTACAAAATCAAAATGTGCAAGGTAGCTAAGACGGATTTTACGTAGACATTCGGGGTCTAAAGTGACACTTTTACATTGATGCTTTTTATGCTTTTGGCTGTCTCTTCTAATAATGAAGGATAGGATTGTTTAATTATATTGTCGTGGGTATGACTGGCGTTTTTTGGCGCGTAATTGCCGACAAATTATTATTATTGTCATAATAACCACAATGAAAATATGTCCAGCCTGACTTCTTGCAGCAACATAGCTATATAAGCGCGGTAAATTTAAATGGGCTGATATTATGGATTATTTCTGTCACGTGACAACAAAAATTTGAAGGCTTCTATATTGGCACATTATCCCATTTGGTTCCCAGAGATGTTTAATAACCGCCATGACAAGGCACAAAAATTTCCTTATTTAGCCGCACTGCCACCAATCCGTCAAAAGTTTTGCATTGCTTACAATTTGCAATATCGGACAGACGCCTCATATTTCTTGGGGAACACGCTCAAACGGGCTCACGTTCTCCTCACATTTCAAATGCAAAATATGTCCAAAATGCTAGAGTGAAAAATTACTATCTAAATCCAAAAAAAAGGGACTCTTCCCACAACGCTCACTTTTTTTTTTTGCAAGCAAAAAATGCGTACTGATCTAAAAATGAGAAATTGGAGAACATGACAGTGTTGCGGGGGGAAAATGAGAGTGTCATGTCAAAGAAAATGAAATTGAGGAGGGTGCCTTGTAACTCTAATTACGCTCTTATATGATCCTCCACCACAAAAAAAAAAAATGGTTGGGCAGTAAATGGCTGTTTAAATGAAAAATTGAGCTCTAAAAGACTTTTTATTACAATAATGTGTATACACGTTACATTTCACTCCATTTCTTATGCATGGGACCATTGAAGACGTTGACAAGGGAGAAAAATAGATCCGTGGAAACAAATTTCTCTCTTGCATCGTGTCCGAACAATAAGAAAATGCACATTTTTTTCCTTTTGGTAGAATGAGAATAGTCTCAACGCTTCTTTTGAGGATGACCACATGAAGAATGTACACACATGGGGAGAATTGACTCATATTTCTATTTTTGGGTGGTATAATCACGCCACAATGTGGGAGACTTAACGCCAAGGGATTATTATAGCACCCAAAAGGCGCCACATGGTAATGTTCTCTATAGAAGGTTTTTTCTTCTCAGTTTTAAATATTACCAATGCGTTGACAGGCCAGGAGAAATTTTTCTTTTATTTCATTTATTATTATTATTACAGGACAAGAGGACAGAGAAAGGAAACAAAAGCTTTTTTGTCCATTCTTGTAAATTCTATTTTGCGGGGAAATTTCTCCTTCTTTCACACAAAGTATGTATGTGGCGCACTTTTTTTGGACGTGTTTTTTTTTTGTAGGAATAGTTTATACGGTAAATGAAAAAAAAATTTGCCTTTCTATTTAAGATCCACGCTGTTCTCGTTGACCGGAAAATATCCTGCGAGCGTCATTTGTACATTTTTGTTTTCCTCACCAAAAGTACGTAGAAAAACAATGAACAATGTTTGTGCTGAAACAGTTGGATGTTCTGGATTTTTTTTTCTCAACAATTCTCTCGGTTTTTGTAAGGAAAAATATCAAAGTTAACTGCGACTGAAAATTTGCGTCAAAACGTAGGACATTTTCTTCCGCACAAAAATTTGTTGATGAAAAATTAGTGTGGCACATTTGTCATCAACGGGAGTTATACAAAGCATTACGCGGCATATTATGCCTTAATTGTGCTTTAAAGTATAAAGTTTACCCTGAAATGATTCACAAGAAAAAGTCGTTACAATTTTTACTTATTACTAGAAAAGGTTTTCTTAAATGTGTTAATATAAAAACTTCTAAAGAAAAGGTATTACAGTAGAAAATTTGTTCCTAAATTTTTATTCAAATTCAGTTTATTCAATTAGCCCGGGAAAAATTCAAATAAAATCTATCTTCGTGTGTTTCAGGAGAAAAAATCAAATTTTCCAAGATACTTGCACTAAATAGTTCCTATAAAAAATAAACATTATCACTAAAAAATTGAGCACAAAAATGATCACTAAAAAAATTGAGCCAAAAAAGTACCACTAAAAAATTGAGCCCAAAAACGACCACTGAAAATGGAATCCAAAAAATCCTCAGCAAAGCATTTGCATTGCAAAAAGCAGCAGGAAATCGTACAAAAATATTTTATATCAAGGGAGTTGGCTGTATTATACTTTTTTATTAGTAAAAAAAAATCCTTTTCCTTTCATAAAATAAAATTTGGCGTAAAAGAAAGGTCCCAGCTTGGGGCAAGGCAAATTGACGTGGATTTAGAATGTAAATGTATATACCTGCGTATATTGATAGGGACATTTTATGAGGTAAAATAGCAAGTTAACAGCATCAGGCCAGAGGGCAAGTGGAGAATTATTATGACTGTGTCGTTATTACAGGCAAATGCCTCCCCTTGTATAAGAAACGCCTATCGTATAATACATGTTAATATATAGGGAAAAGTTAAGAACATAATGCGGGGGTAATGCAAGAAATAATATAACAATCATTTTTTCTTCGATGAGATTAACAACCGTGTTATTACAAGGTTTTATGCAATATTTTAACTGCAAAAAAATGGCATGGGTCACGAGTCAGATAAAATCTATTGACTTTGCATGCATAACATGCTTTTTTTTCTTTTGTCTCCTTTTTTCTTCCTTCCTTGGGATTTTTCCATTCTATATTCCTCTCTTTTCTTCCATTTCTTTCTCTTTCTCTCTTTTCTATTTCTCTCTCAGTTGCCTTTGTCGTATTTCCAAAATTTTCCACTTTTCTTCTCCCTTTATTTTGATGACTTTTGCGCCGCATTTCCGGAAGCGTCCAGGGTGGAGCTGACAAATTCCTTTGCAAATCGTGCTAATAAATAACGAAGGTGGTTCTCACTTTTTAGGATGCAAAAATTTTCTTTGCGATTTTTATTTCGCGGGAAATTCAAATCATTTTTAAATTCATTATTTTTGTTTTTTTTTTGTTTTGTTGAGTTTGGTAAGTTTTTAATGTCCTCATATTACATGTAAATGTTACCAAATAAAATGATATTTCACCCTATAAAAAATCGAATAGATCCAATTGGCTCAATCAAATCTCAGTTGCTTTAGCAAGCAAATGGACGGCTCAGATTTGATGTGAGTGACGTGTTTCATTACTTGTAAAGGCCCATTTGGAGCCACTTAAAGAGCCACCTCGACGAAGAGAAGGGGAATTATCATGTCAATTTGTGAGTAATTTGAGAAGAGTGCCTTTTACATAATCAGCCCACTTGTTCTCCAAAAAAAAAAATTCTTTCACCCCTCAGCAAGTGCGAGATTTGCTCCAAGCCAAGTATTGCATACAAATAATGTTATGCCCCCATGATTTTTAGCTTTATGGGGAGACGAAGGCTCCATGTGGTGACTCTCAACTGGCAATTCATCTCCATGGCGGCGATCCTAATCATCTTTAATCGACACGTCCGCCGTCATAATAATAATAAGGTAAGGACGAGGGAAAAAACAGGTCTCGTATATATGCATTACACATCTATACATACATATATACATATACACACACAGGTAATTTCCCTTTTTTTACGCAAGGCACACACCATCCAAGAATTTGGGTCATTTGCTCGCGTTGCTTTTCCACGAAGGTGTGAAAAAAAATGGTTGGGATTGATTTTACTTTCATGTAAATCTTGAGCAGAAATTAATTTATGCTATATTGCACTCGTATATAATTGGAGGTAATTGGAAATGAATATTATAATAGATTATACAGACACTGCAAGAACACGACCGCGTCCTATTTGTTCTGGGCATTTCTGTGTGCAAAAACACGGTCTGTGTAGGAACCAAAGTGGCGATTGCAATTATGTCACTCCCAATGCAACCCGTCATATAGGGATGGCAACGATTGGATTGTGAATCGGATTTTTCGCTTCAATTCGATTCAATTCAAATATTGGGACATTTGATTCGATTCGAAACCGTGAATCGAATCAAACGATTCGATTCAAGGCGTAAATCGGATCTTAAAATTGAACTGAAATTGGATTCATTCGATTCATTAAATACAACATTTTTGAATATTCTTCCGAAGCAGAGCAATAAACCATCAAAATATGGTGGCAAATTTAAATCAACGGTAAATTTTATACCAAGGTTACTTGCATTTATTTGCAGTGGCACATTATTAGACTTCATTGTATACACAAAATTTGCAAAAAGTGAAAAAATACGTCACAACCATATATTTTTTGGATCCTTTGAATCCTGATTCGATTCAATTATTGGCTTGAATCGAACCGAATTGAATCGTGCACATCACAAATCGGATCGAAATCCGAATTGCGATTCGATTTGGGATTTGAAACGAATCGAACTAAACTTTTTGGATCAAATCGGATCGTTGCCATCTTTACGTTAGTGCATTTCCATTCCCGGACAAGCCACAAAAGACCGGATTATTCCGACAACTTAAGCGAATAAGTTTGTCTTCAAAACACAGTATGGCACATTGTCGAATCAAAAATCGTAAAACAATTACAGCGAATGGAATAAAATCGTAACTAAATTTTAAAAAATTACAAAAAATGGAATAAAATCGTAACTAAATTTTAAAAAATTACAAAAAATGGAATAAAATCGTAACTAAATTTTAAAAAATTACAAAAAATGGAATAAAATCGTAGCTATATGTATTTTCAAAAAATTTTCATTGCCAGCCTTTTGTTGCACCAGTAAAATTAAGCGAGTAAATTTAAGCTTTAACGTATATTTGAATTTGTGTATGTATATACGCCGAGCAACTATCTGTGAACTATTCTCCTTCCCACCGTTGAATATCAAATATCTTGGATGGCGTCAAAATTCATCAAGAGCCAAAATCCGCCGGGTTTTTTGAAAGTGTCAACAAACGATGCCAAAATCTTTGCTGGACAAAGATGCCAGATTCTCCCAGGCTACATGCCATTCCCATTTAAATCACAGACCAATGCAAAACAGACGAAGCAATCAATTTACCATCATTTACGTATAGCTACAGTTTAAATTTAATGTATGAAACTAACGGCTTAAAAAACTGGTGCTCTCCCCTGCACAAGTAGGCCCTCGTCCCCTCGTACAAAAACCAGTATCACCAATCACCATTGTCATTTCTGGGGAAATGAGCACCTCCGCAAGTGTTTATTTTCAGAGTCAAAAGTGTGAATCAAGAACCAAAGTGTGGCTCCTTAACACCTGCAAGGGTAAAAAGGCTAGATTGCCAAAAGACAGAATCTCTCCCTAAAAATATATGAATGGAAGGGAGGATGGTCAGTGTCAGTCTTAGCTGAGCCCAAAAACGGCTCTCAACCAGAGATGGGGGATTAAATGGTTTTCAGATTAGGATTGGGGTTGAAGATTACATGAGACAAAATTAATGATTAACCTGTACGCATTAATTCAAATTTTCTCGGGATTGATCAATATGGATTAGATTAAAGTTAAACTGGTCCGGATTAGATTAAATTGGGATTAATTAATCGGATTAAATTTCAGATGGGATTAATCAGCTATAAAATCCATAGGACATTAGTGAGAAAGTTCGAAAAATGTTTCCGGCAGTATCGATTTTCAAAGTACGATTAGCGTATTTTGTTCCAAACAAAGAATTGTAAAACAAAATTGAGATTCTCTGTCACCAAAAAATATACATATATACACATGCCACGATGCATCTATTGATATACATATATTATACACAAAAACTACTAAATTAGTTTACAGAGTAAAAAAATAGATGTAATGACAGTTACAGGTATATCAGGAATTTTTATAGCTTAATTACTGTAAAACTAACGATTGACAATGTACTTTTGTCATTTCCTTCACTAGAAATGTGCTGGCAAATTAAAAAATAAATGGGAAATTTAATTCTAAGCTGACAATTTTTCAAAAGTACAGCAGTTGGTAACTATTAGTTCACATTAGTTGGTCTAATGTATCAAATGTTGAACAAAAATGTCAGTTAGCCGTGCTAATTTTGAAGGATAAATTAATCTAACCCCAAATTTAATCCGATTATTTTTTTCTGTAAAACGGATTGGATTGACACCGGATTAAATTGCCAATATTTTAACCGGGATTGATTGTTAAAATCAGCTCTAACAGCTGGATTAGCGGATTGGGATTATTAATCCCTAGTCCAGATTAAAAGATTGGATTTTTAATCCGGGATTCCCCCATCTCTGCTCTCACCACATAAAAAGATACGGTCAGAGACATTCTCGTATAAAAAGCACATAAAATATTTCTGTATATTTGGATTGTACGACATAATAAAACACATAAAACACATGCATATATATATATGTATGTATACATATATTTGTTGTATATAGTCACTATTCGTTCTTGACCTGCAAAGGCATCGGAAGGAACGTTCAGCTGCGTAAGTTGTGTCTGCAGAATAAAAAAAATATTAAAAAAATGGTGTGACTTTCAGGCCAAGTGGAAAGAGAATGGGCGTAATAGCACATGTGTGCATACAGAATTACATGCGTGTGAACAAACCTATAAGAGGGCTTTTATGCAGTGTCTCTGCACATATGTACATATACATGTATTTTGAATGTAAATAACGAAGGTGGGATTATTATAGCTCTAATCGTGGGCTTTGATTATTATTACGCGGCCGTGCTAAACCCTCAGAGCCTTTTGGCTCTCATCCCATATGACGAACGTCTCCATTATCATATGTATATTTCGTATATATATAAAGTACAATGTGCCGGGGCATGAGGGCTATTATGGGAAAATCACATTGTATTAAATGAGCGATGGGTGAAGAAATGCGGACAATTATAAAAAAAAAAGTCTTTCTCACGGATTGCACAACCTTTAAAGGGTTTTATGAGTGATCGCGTAATTTTTTATCCCACACACTTTTGTAAGCGCTGCCCTTTGCACTTTTTTTTTGCATTCTAATTTTAATGATTTAAAAGTATTTGTTTAAATTCATTTACAGCGAAAATTTGAACAGGGGAATTTTGAAACTATAGCTTGCATTATGAACGTTGATTGTTCCTGTGAGAAATTCGGTTGTCAAAATTTCCCGGGGGGGGGAAATAATTTCTCCGAATTAGCGTGAAAACACACGGAAAGGTGTTGATAAATAACCTTCAAAATTTATTTTTTGAAGTTTTTACTAATTTTTTACCAGCTTCCGCGTAACGAAAAAAATTATAGATAATTCACTTGTACATTTTTCCGGTTGTATATTTTTCCATTTGTAAATTTTTCCATTTGTAAATTTATTTTGTATAATGCTTGTATTATTTACATATGTATATGCATGTATTATTTATTAGAAGAGATTTCTGAGTCATAGAACCTTCCCGAATCCAACAGATTGCATTTTACGTTCGAAAAATTTGTCACCATGTCAGAGAAACAAATGGCGGGCTATCACCACTCAAATGGGGAGGAACACAAAGTAAAACAAGTGTCAACATGATTTTTTGTGGGAGGATAAATTTAAGCGATAATTATGACACCAATAAATCCTTTTCCCTCTATAACGGATTTCCTTATTGGGCATATGAGCTTTATACTTGTATTATATAGGATTTATATATATATTATTTACATTTCATGTCGCAATCAAGTGAAAGCCCCACAATTATCCTCTTATACAGCTCGTTTGGACACATATCGGCGGAGATTATTTCATTTTGGTGGCTTTTTAATACTTTCCGCGGTTACAGATTGTCCTAAAAAAATTAGTGGGAAATACAATGTATCGTTTGGGATTATGTCCCTATCTCTCGCAGGTGCTTGTGGACGTTTTGTTGGGTGGCAGTTGAGGCATTGGCAAGAGCAGTGCCCACCAAAGGGATGAAAAGGCACGTATAAGGCGTACGATCAAGCGTTAATGTCGGGGGGAGAGAAAAGTGCGTACGAATTGTCAAATTGGTATAAGAAGGTGTATTTTTTAAAAAAAAGGGTAACGAAAATGGATTTTAAAAGCAAAAGGGAGACACGAATGAACGACCGGAAGGAGCACGCCAAACAGGAAGTATGGAGGGGAAAAAATGAGCCAAAATTAAGGAGAAAAAGCTGACGAAAAGGGGAAATTGGCGGAGAAAAGGAGAAAGTACTATGGGCAAACGGAGAACGAGAAAAATAGAGAGAAACAGAGAGAAAGAAATGTACAAGCGGCGAAGGAGACAAAGCTAGAGAGAGAGAGAGAGACAAAAGGACAAACGGAGAAAGAGACAAAGCTAGAGGGAGAAAAGGACAAACAGAGAAAGAGAAAAAGAGAGAAAAATAGGACAAACAGAGAAAGAGAAAAAGAGAGAAAAACGAGGACAAACGGAAAAGGAGAAGGAGAGAAAAGGAGAGAAAAGGATAAAAGAAAACAGAAAAGTGTACAAGGAGAAAAATAAATACATACATATATAAGGGAAGCAAGATTCGAAGAAAGGGAAAAGAAGAGAGAAAATAGGAGAAAGAGAGAGGAAGAAAGTCGAAGAGAAATGAAGAGAGCAAAAGAGACAAACGGAGAAGAGAAAGATAATTACCTATAGAGAAAAGGTGAGAGAGAAAGGACAAAGGGCGAAAGAGGAAAATAGAGAGAAAAGGGGAGAGAGAGAGAAGAGTAGAACGGAAATGAGAGAAAGAGAGGCAATGAGAGAGAAAATAAAAAAGACGGCCAAAGACCAGGTAAAAACGTCCGAAAGAGAATTAAAGAAAGAGAAGAGGAAAAATAGAAACATGGGAAAAGGAGAGAAATGGAAGATTAAACAATGTAAACAAAGCCAACGCACACCCGTCGTAATTGAGGCTTTGCAAGAGTGTGTAACAGTTATTATTACATTCTCTCCCCATTTTTTTTGATTGTAAATACTTCTTTCAAATCTCGCCTTACACCTATGATGTATTTACTCTGAGGTTGTTTGTTGACTTTGTTGTGTAAATAAATAGGCACGTATTCCCCCCTGTGCCTTATTACAGGTACAAAGGGGCCTTAAAAAAGTACATCTCTCTCTTTATTTACGTTGTGCTCATTGGTGCGGGCGCTTGTAATAAGGACTTGTTCTCTTGCGGTGTCCGTGTTGAAATATTTGTTGATTTTTCTCTCTTTTATTCCTCTCTCTCTCTCTCTCTCTCTCTCTCTCTCTCTATCTTTCCCTGCTTTATTCTCTCTCTAATTCCCTTGTGTGCGGTTTTTAATTTGTGGTCCTCCTAAAGCCTTCCCATAGCTCGTAATTGCACGGAGATTTTCTTGCCAATTTCTCTTCGTTAAGCGCTCCGGCCACAAAGCCGCAAGGAAGTTGGGGATATATTATATAGAATAAAAGCTCATGCTGGGGAAAGGCTCTAAATGAGCAGAATTTTTCCAATTTTTTTTTAACAGCACCCATATTTCTTGTGGTGTACTGTAAGCCTTTAAATGTGGATGGAACATTAGCACAGTTTTTAATCAAATAAAAAACCCAGCCTTTACATTATTCAGTGGGCTAGCGTGTGAGCTTGTAATTTTTTTTAAAATTCCTGTTCAAATCCAAGAATATTTGCTTGCAAGATTTGGCGGTACGCAAACGTTTTCCTGTGGCTTGTTGAAGCTAGACGCCATTCAAAATTTGTTCAATGAAACATTGAGATCTTACATTGTTGTCGGACGTATTGGGAGCGATTAATGGACGTTAGTTAAATGCGGGCAATTTCGTTGAATTTTATTAATGCTTACTTTTAGCCGGGAATTTTTTTTTCCGTTTGCGTTCTACTTGATAAATTCAAGATTTTGTCATGTTAT
The DNA here is from genome assembly GCA_034698585.1 of Disparrhopalites patrizii. NCBI lineage: Eukaryota > Metazoa > Arthropoda > Collembola > Symphypleona > Sminthuridae > Disparrhopalites > Disparrhopalites patrizii. The sequence goes on from JAQGBT010000434.1 coordinate 50,090, forward strand.
AGATTACACAATTGTTTTTTCTGCCAACATTTTCAACTTGCTATAATTCTAAATGATTGCACCCAACAGAAATTTGATGACGAGGAACAAAGCCAAAATTTGGTTGGAATAACACCGCATTTTGACAGGTTCTGTTCGGAATTATTCGAGCAATAGTCGTATTTTGGAAGACAAATTTCTTCGGCTTTTTCTGTCAATATTTTAATATTTCTGTCAACATGCTTTAATTCTAAATTTTTGCACCCAAAAGGAATTTTCTCTTTTCAATACGGGCGGCTCCTGAGGTAATATTTGTAATAAAAGCACATGCAATCGATTTGTAAGCAAATTTCTACAGAAAATTTACGGAAACGTTCAGGTATCAAATATAGCTTGATGTCACCAATCGTAAAATAAATCCATTGGTACAATTGCGGGAATTTTTGTGATAAAACCCACACGCTTCAAAGACAAATTTGAGTGCACCATACAAATTTTCAATATGCAATTCAAATATTTCATGCAATTACAGCAGACTTAAATACCATTAATAAAATTAAAATTAATAAAATTGTACTCCTGATTTCGTTTTTGCATAAAATCCGAATTTTTACAGCAAATTTTGAGAATCAATGCACATGATTAGGGACAACTACATTGTGCTTTATTTTCAAAACTAATTATGCTTTTTGCCAAAATCGATTATGCTTTTCATGATTTTAAAAATTATTCTTTTTACAGACTCATTATGCTCTTAAAATTTTAGAAAATGTGCCAATTATGCGAGTTTTACCCACAGGAATTGTTAAATGGTCAAACATGGCAAATTTGAAAGAATTTGTGGCAGCAAATTTTCATTTTCTGGAATCCTGAGAATGTTTTACTCATTAATTAGCAACAAAAACAACACAAAAGAATTAATATCAGCTATACAGTCGGAAATTTTACTTTAAACATCAACGGTGATTAAGAACATGCCGTTATAAAAGTAAATCTATAAAAGTTTCCTCGAAATATTGACTTCTGAGGGTAATTGTCGGACAATTACGTCGTTTGAAATCAATTATGCTTTTTGGAATTGATTATGCTTTTTGTGCTTTTAGTTGTCTCTGCACATGATCTTCTCCGGATAAAAATGTTCCAAAATCCAATATTACCTGATTATTCTCGCATGTACAGAATCCTATTAATGTCCACTCCGAACAATCCAAATGGTTGTCATCACAAAAAATTCACTCAAATCTGGGTTTCCAAATAACAGACAAAACGTCACACGACTGAACCACTTCCCCAAACCAAAAAATTTGGCTGTACAAGTCGAAATTCCTTGCACTAACTGATAGAATTGTCTATTCCAAAAAAAATGCTCTCTTCATAAAAAAAAATTCCCACAGTTCAGATTCCGTCCTGGCCCATTGGTCACTGTAAACACTCTCAGAAGAAAAATCTCGGGAATGACTCCACGTGTTCCTCCAACGGATCTTGTCGTAATAGAATCCTATTTTTTTTCTCACGCAATCTATGCAGAAGCACTCATACAGATTTTTAAGAGATGTAAAACAGTTTTTTTTCACGTCCCACCACCACAGCCACCCAAAAAAATGAAGGATGTATAAAAAAGACGTAATAATAAACGAATTATCCTAACAGGAGATGCAAGTCGTGTTTTAGAAAAAAATTCACTGTTATAATTCCCTATCTGTTTCTTCCTTCCAAAATTCCACTCCCAGAATTTACAAAAAAAAACAGTCACAATAATAAAAATCTCAGTGGACCGTCTGTTAAAGGCCACAAAACCATGGGAGAGATACTGTTATTGTGGTTGGGGATGAAGAGGAGAAAGAAGAGAAGATGAGATGATCCTTTTCCTTCAAGATTCCAACTTTCACAACAATGAACATTATCCATAAGAGAGAGGGAAAAAAGAGTGGCAGACGGAGGGCGAGCACAGGTGCGCTCAGACTTGATCACTGGCAAGACGACGACTGAAGGCACAGAGGAAATTGGGAGCAATTTTAGCCCTCACTCCAACCCTCTCCCCTTTCTCCCTCGCACAACCCTCTCTCCCTTCAACTCGTATTCACTCCCTTTGCCTGTGCACATAGTGAAAACGACTTGTATACACATGGCCATGTGAAGCTTGATGCCCATTTACTACCTGCATGTAGTCATAATAATAAAATTTAAAAAAAATGCCCCTCTGTGCTATGGAATAAGAGACCGGATACTGGATTTTTTTTTCTGACTCTAAAATACGTAAGACCAGAGCATGAATCGAATATTACGTGTTCAAAAATCCACCCCCAACTCAATTGCTCTGTATTGGGGAGAGAGAGAGAGAGAGAGAGAGAGAGAGAGAGTCATTCCTGGATTATTTCCTCTCCACTCAAGCTTTGTATCTACCACTCCTATCATTATCATGAGAAGCCAAAATGGACAACAAACAATAAAACTCTTCGGGTACGGCCCCTACTCAGTCACCACACTTTTCTCTCTCTCTTCCTATTTCTCTCTCTTTCTCTCTTGCTCGCTGCCTCTCTCTCTCTCTCTCTCTCTCTCTCTCTCTTCCTATTTCTCTCTCTTTCTCTCTTGCTCGCTGCCTCTCTCTCTCTCTCTCTCTCTAACTCTCTTTCCTGTATATATATGTACTACCGGGTTGGTTTCTCTCTCTTTCTCTCTATCTCTTCATTTCTAGGTATCTCTCCCCCTTCAGTTTCTCTTTTCGGTCACCCTTCCATATCTCTCTCCTTTCTGCCTCTCTTTTCTCTCTTTTCTGTCTTTCTCTCCCATTCCTCTTTCTCTATTATTTTCTCTCTCATTCCCTCTTCTATTCTTCTTTTAACTCTTTCGCTTTTATTTTTCCTCTTTCTCTTTTATGTTCTCTCTTATTCTCTCTCGCTCTTTCTCTCTTATTCTCTCTCTCGCTCTTTCTCTCTTATTCTCTCTCTCGCTCTCTCTCTTCATTATATTATCTCTCGCTCTTTCTCTCTTTTATTCTCCGTCGCTCTCTTTCTCTCTCTCTCTTATTCTCCGTCGCTCTCTTTCTCTCTCTCTCTTATT
>JAQGBT010000435.1:0-53026 GCA_034698585.1 Disparrhopalites patrizii
TTTTTTCTTATTATTTTCTCTCTTTACCTCCTTTTCTTTTTTCTTATTATTTTCTCTCTTTATCTCCTATTCTTTTTTCTTATTATTTTCTCTTTATCTCCTTTTCTTTTTTCTTATTATTTTCTCTCTTTACCTCCTTTTCTTTTTTCTTATTATTTTCTCTCTTTACCTCCTTTTCTTTTTTCTTATTATTTTCTCTCTTTATCTCCTATTCTTTTTCCCTATTATTTTCTCTCTTTATCTCCTTTTCTTTTTCCCTTTTATTTTCCCTCTTTATCTCCTATTATTTTTCCTTATTCTTTTTCTCTTTATCTCCTTTTCTTTTTCCCTATTATTTTTCTCTTTATCTCCTTTTCTTTTCCGCTTTTATTTTCCCTCTTTATTTCCTATTCTTTTTCCCTATTATTTTCTCTCTTTATCTCCTTTTCTTTTCCCCTTTATTTTCCCTCTTTATCTCCTATTCTCTTTCCCTATTATTTTCTCTCTTTATCTCCTTTTCCTTTTCCCCTATTATTTCTCTCTTTATCTCCTTTTCCTTTTCCCCTATTATTTCTCTCTTTATCTCCTTTTCCTTTTCCCCTATTATTTTTATCTTCTTTTATCTTCGACTTTTATCTCCTTTTCGTTTCTCTCGCTCTTTATCCACTTTTATATTTTCCGATTTGTTTCTGTATCTGTTTTTCTATTTTTCTATTATTTTCTCTCTTTATCTCCGTTTCTTTTTTCCTATTGGTTCTCTCTTCATGACTTTCTCTGTTTTCTCTTTTTTGGATCGCTTTTGCTTTCGCTGTATCTCTAGTTTTTTGCCCCTGTATAAGTATTTTGAGTGTCACTCTTTATTCCGTTCGTGTATACAGAGGAATTTTTGGCTTAGAAAATACCTGCATATTTTACAACTTCTGAGCGGTGGGGACACTTGAATAAAATGTATTAGAATTGCTCCATTTAATACTTTATTGCTCTCTGGGACCCTCGCCTCAGTGCACTCAATTACTATATGCCTATAATATATACATGCATAAATATATTCTATAGACAAACACACTCCTGTGTACTTCCCTATACTCGCCATCAGTGTGTTCGCATGTAAGCTATGATGCTGGAGGAAAACCGAAAAACAAGCATAATATGGAGAAGAAGGGAAATAGCCAGTAATTTAAAGTCTGACGATCCCCACAAGGCTTTCGCTGTAATAGGTTCTCCATAAAATTATACATTCATTTGACATTCAAATTCAGTCAGAGTGAGAGCATGCAAAAACACTATTAATTCCACAAGTATATACATACTTTTCGCTACTAATTGGGCTTCCTTGCACGACTCTATACTTTCCCCTCGTTTCCTCATATGCTTTGTACACCTCACTGTTTTATTTTTATTAGGCAGTAATCATATTATAATCTAGTAGGCAAAAAAAACTTGTGTCCGAGTGTGGGTACCACATTTTTGAGGAAAGACTAAAAACACGTAAAATTCCATGCGTGTTATACGCTACAAGACTGTTAAAGTATAAATGGTTCAGGACGTGTACAGTGTACTACATTCAAGCAAAAATTTGTGTGGAGTTGAACGTCAATGTCAGGCGTGAGCGTTGTGTAGAGGATATTTGTCTGCATGGGTGTTTGGAATGTTGAATAAAATGCCATAAGGGAGTTACGAAGTTTTTGTTTATGGTGTGTACATATTGAAAAACGTTGGCTTTTTTTATTAAATACCGTTGTGGAACGCAACCGATATGATTCACATCCGCAGGAGGAAAATAAAATGCAACCGAATTCATTTACAACGATAGCTGATTCCAGCGAAATTTCCTCTGGAATTACTGTGTGTGTTCTTTCGCTTTCTTTTTATTATACCTACATATATACATACATGTGTCTATAGAGCTGGACATATGTACATACGTATGTATTTAAACGCCGAGCAAGACAAGTATTAGTATTTTAACTGGATAGACCATAAGCTCTCCCATTCTTATTTAGCTTCGTCAGCGCTTTTCTTTATATTCAACTATTTTGGCTATTACCATCATTTTTCTAGAAATACATGATAATGGACTAATTGCTAACATCACATCTAAAAATTCTTTTGAAACAGAGCAAACACGTCTTTCGGCACCATCTTTTTTTAATCCCACCCACAGCCTTAAGTATGTAGTTTCATCAGAAAAAGTCTTGAAAAACGATATTGAGAATGCCTTCAGCTAGATTAACTTTTATTCGTGTGGGCATCTTTCAAGGTATTTGTCACTTCAGAGTTCACGTGGGAAGTCTGACGGAATCAATACTCCATTATCCAAAGATTAAATGATTCTACTTCAAATAATGGAAGCTGTATTTCGATATATCGCATATATACCTCATAACCAAAATGGAAAAAAATGAACCCCTACGCATTGCAGAGCCATGTGTATACATATGTATACACACATGATTGAGATCATTTCCAGGGTCATTCAATTGTCGGCATTGAGTCCATTTTACTAAGGTGGGGAGTAAATCAACATAAAACACAATCAAAACCAATTGAATGATTCGTAAATAACATTTCTCAGCTTTGACATTCGCCTCACACCTTTCATAGCTGGAAGCAGACTCATCATACTTGATACTATAGCATTAGCTCAATAAACAGAAAATTTATTGAGTGATATAGGGTTTGCCAGAGTGTGAAAGATAATGAAGCACCCAATATTTAAAAAAATGCAAAAAACCACAATGAGTTATTTCTGGCATTTCCTCTGTAAATAACGATTGTTTTAGAACGGATTACTAGGAAATATAAACGCACTGCATGTTACTGATGTTACAACAGGAGGTTCATCGTACATCGTACATGTTGATAGTTGGCACTCTGCACGTCTGTTCACAACTTGTAATGAATCTGACCTCTCTCACTCTTTGCTCTTGATTTCTATTCAATCTCTATTCAACTAGTACACATTGAATTGAATGATTATCGGCTACTTATTATTGCTCTTCAACCCTATTAAATAAGATAGCCTGTCACTGATATGATCGATCACAGCTAATTTTTTTTTTGCCCATACCATCAGAATCATGCAGGAAAATAGGGAGAGACCAAGTTTAATATTTGTTACTACAAAAGAACGAAAAAAACGTGCTTAGTTTCAAATAAATTAAAAGCTGAATGTGTAATTCGTGGAAAGAGAGCAACGGAAATTTGCCTCCGAAAAAAAAAATGTGTCGGGATTCGACAGAATGTTGTTGTGAGAAAAGAGAGTTGGAAAAAGTCTATACATATAAATAATGATTACTACCCCAGTTACGTTTTTTTGTACATTATTTTGTACTTGAGTTTGATGATGATGTTGGTAATAAGTACGGGTGATTTTCCGCACTGGAAATCCTGGTGAAGAACTCACATTAGCACAAGGAAATGTTTTACTTTCCTTTTCAGCCCCTAAAATGATGGGGAGCGGAGAGGGAAATAATAAAGATTACATCTAAATGATGGTTGCTACCACTTACAAGTTCCCTTGCTCCTTCCCGCAAAAGAAAGCCGTGTAAGCGCAAAAAAAGACGTTGTAAACGTGATCTTTTCCGACAGTCAACTTAAGACCTCCAAAAACATGTGGGTAAGTACTTTAGCCGAAATGGGGAAGACTGGAAAAAAGGATTTAGCTTGTACCTTTTTTGTATGGTGAAAATGATGTCGTGTGAGGAAAGCTGGTAGAGCCACAGCAATATTAAATACAAACAAGAGTTTTTTAAGGATTGAAAGACACCAATGCATGCCTGTACATGTAAATGGTGTAGCAAAACACTATAGGAAATGCCAATGCTTGGAAATTGGAATCACAGGATATATTATTTTCTAGTATGTACATATAAGTACATAAATTATAGGATAAACAAAAGGGTGTTTGTTTGTTGATAAATATTTGTATATTCCAAAAAAGAAGGACACTCAATCAGGAACGTATGGAAGTGTTCCCTAGCATCCTATTTATGCACAGCATGTATGTACAGAAATGATGTACTTTTTCCTTCCTTTTAAAATCCAGGCCAAAATACAGCTGTGGTTTTACTAGTTTTCCGTTTGGTATAATTGTTTTCGTAATCATTAACAAGCTATATAGTACGACAGAAAGCTGGTGAAGAAGAACGAAAATGTTGATTAAAACAAGTAGAGTGTAGTCTAAAAAACGCTAAGCTGTAAAATGTCTTCTTTCAACCTTGACTTCCAAAGTAATAAATAAACTGGTGGCTTCTTATTACCACAAGGCGTGTAAACACCAGGGAAAGTTAAAATGCAGGCTCGGACGAAAAGAAAAACGTTTCCCCTCTGAAAAAAACATTTTTAATTGAATTTAAGTATCCTGGCACACACGCACCGTGGAACTTTCACAGAGCCCAGAAGGAGAAGAAAGACGTGAGATTGAATACAAATCGGAGATAATCAGAAGCAGGATGCGGTGTGTAAGCACACTTTTTCCCCTAAGCTTCAATCATGTTAAACCATCTACAAAAAAAACTAACAAAAGAAAGGCGGAAAAGAATTGAATCCGCACCAGCAACATCTGCTCAAGATGATTCATTTTTTTCAAAACTTTGGAATCTCATTTACAGATTTCAGAATTTCTGCAGTAAACTCGTGTGTTTTTTGGCGTGTTCAGATTGTTTTTTATTAGAGCTGTAACTACTCCATAAAAATTTCGGTGACTGTCCTGGTTTTGATAAAAGGACATGGTGATCCCAAATATATGTGTACACACATGTATGAATAATATCTCATATACAAATGTATACACGCAAAAATTCAGCACCAGCCATAATAATAAAATAACCGTTTTTTTTGTTACATCTTTCACTCCTCTGTTTTTGTTAGGGTGAAGGCACATGTCATTTGGGCACCATACATTTTCCTATCAGGCGGAAGACTATCAGGGTATATGAACTTTGGCTTAATGACAGCCTGTATTATACAAACTAATGTGGACCAACATTACATGGCACAAGGGAATTTTACGGGCAATTCGAAAAAAGACGTCAATATTATTTCCCTTCACATGTGCTCATTCGCTAGTACTGCAGCATTTTTTAGATATATGTACATATATTGTTGGAAGTGTATACAGACGGAGTGATTGACAAAAACACGGATGTTATTTTTTTTATTACGTTTAGATTTCTCTGTAGAACAATCCGTAGACGCCTTCTTTTGTTTTAGCCACGTCATACAGTGTACAGAGTCGGCTATCACCCCGGGAGAAGCTACAAAAAAATATTTTTACGGAGGGTGACATTTTCCCATTTTCGTAAAAAAAAATATATAAAAGTAGAAACGAATATTACATTTTAAGACGGAACACATGGCAGAAAAAAGGAAACTCGCTTAAAAGTATCATCAGCTTTTAGCAATATTCCAGCTAAACAAATAAACATTTTTAAAGAAGAACGAAGACGATATAGCGACAGGGAGATGATAACCTGCTCAAATGTCTTCTTTTTAGCCTTATATGTTTACTTTACTTACGTCTTTCCGGTGATTTAGACTCCCCGTTGACTCATGTCTACGGTGAACACGAGAGAAAATATTTGTACACGCTTTGACGGATGCTATCCCAGAACATATTTTGCACCAGATAAAAAAAATGTTTAAAAGGTGTTTTTTTAAAGGCGGAAATCCTCAGTCCAGATACTAACTGCACAGAATATGATAATAATAATATACACCTCCAAAAAAATCACTTCCACTCAAAACACACGGCATTGACTGACTGCCAGGGACTACCTGGCTTCGCAGTGATTATGTGAAACGGTCTCAAGCGATGAAAGAAATGCTTCCATGTGACGGCAGCCTAATAATCATATGCACAAAGCACTTCCGACTTTTTTAACCCAAAACCACAAAGCCCTTCCAACCAACTCCGGCGACGTTTTTTAAAGGTATTTCCAAGAACTCTCGCAAATGTTTTTTGGGGGACGGTGAAAAAAGTGCTTTTTGCCAAAAAAGTAAGGGGCTGTGCGAGAGATTGGATGATGGATAGCAGCGTTTATTTACTTTAAAAAAACTATTTTTAGAATGACAATAATCATATGTAATATGCTTATCAAAGGCACACCGTAACACACTCCTTATTTTTGTCAGTAATTATCCTCCCCGGTGTGTGTATGCTGGGAGTCGTACGATAAAAGTGGATTGAGGACTATAGCTATGTACATGCATATATACGTATAGACATGTACGTGGCTTATAATGGACGAGAAGGGAGCAATCTTCATGAGTGGAAAGACTCTCCACTAAATGTCATGATTAATGTCAACGTTGTCTTGAACTATTTTTGGAGGGATAATAATATTATTATTTTATATACCATGTACTATTTTAGGCTCCCGTAATATTCCCCACATTTTTCACCATGCACTGTCGACATCGTGAAGACTAGCACACACTGACAGGGGAGAAACACTGATACATCATTTACTGTCCTTCCAAGTGTTACACTGCCCGCTAAGTACCTTCCAGCACGAATCCACAGATGTTTGACGATTCATGGGAAATATGAAAAAGAATAAATTCTTTGTTGGAAGTAGCAACAATGTGTCACAAATAGTTGAGGACCAAGAATGTGCGGGCCAAGCAAAGGTAATCAGGGAATGGGAATGAATAATACCGAATCAAACTTTATTCCTGCTGTAACTGCCTTTTTGTGACAAATCATCGTCCACACGATTGCTTCTTCCGTACCAGTAGGTACACCCTATCGTTCCTTATTGACAAAATGCAGTTGGTTATACACATATAAACAACTCATGGGAAACTCTCTGTTTGTATAAATAAGTTAAATGTTCCGTGATGAATCAAGGGAGCTCTGTCTGGATTTGTTTTTGGCAATACATGACTATAGACTGAAAGGAGTTAAAAGGGTATAAGGATATGACTTTACCTGCAGTTGCAGTGGTGGAGTTGATCCTCTCAAGGAAATTATGTCCAGATTTCGCCTCATGCTGCCACTTTTTTTTACGACCTTTCCGTGTTGTTGACGATGGATGCAAAAGGCGAAAGAGAGAGAGAGAGAGAGAGAGAGAGAGAGAAAGAGAGCAATGTACTTGCTATGCCACATCCAACTGACTCAGACCCTTTCCACAGCATGGCCATTTACGTGCAAGGAAGGGGGAAGGGGAAAAATCGGATCCAGAGGAGCCTCGGAAGAACCCGGCGCGTGAGTATTGATCGAGGAATTTTAGCAATAAAACACAATGCTTAAGTAAAAGCGGGTGTATATAGATTAAGCGTACGGATCTTGTGCCTTTGGTGGGACAACGAGAGTCAGTCAGCACCTCCGGAGGCTCCCATTCCATGCCCTAGCACCTTATCTTCTTTTTTATAAAATTACCTCGTACTCTATTAGTACACATCACATCTTATGGCCTCAAAGAGTTTATTTGATAAAGCAAGTCATAAAAACCGGACTTTCTCCAACTTCCTCACTCTTTGCGTCTAGATTACATACTACAACTGAGTGAACTGAGTATTTATACAGTGGCATTAGGGCCTAAACGTCTAATTCTTCCTCCAGACCTTTCACCACCAGTAAATGTCACATTCCCCATGCAATTAAAGGTTCATGGTGCAGGGTCATTATTACCCTCTGCTATACCGTGGGCAGACTATTAAAGTGGCACTTTGCCACACTGTATTTTAGACATCACGCATTCTTCCTTTAAGGAGTATAATGTGTAATTTACATAATCATGGTGGCAAAAATAAAATTCTATTCAATGCTTCCACCAGCCAACTAGAGCAGAAAAAATTTATTCATTCACCTTCAGAACAAAAGCACAAGGGCATGAGGACGACCATTAAGCTAATTCTTCTCGTTTCCTCCGAATTTTACTGGATACACGGAAACCGACACAAAGCTGAGAACATCTTACAGCTATAATGTGAGATGGTGTAGTAGTGATTCAATCCAAGAGAATCCAATATTAATAGAAGTCATCCACAATCCACAATTATATGTAAACCAGAGTAAAAACTAACACAGATCAGAATACACGGTTGCATTCTTAAAATACTGCATCATTATTTTAAGTTCATCATAAGTTCCAACAACTTTCTTCGACATAAATCAAATTAAAAATTCGAGCAATAATACGCTGAACAGCGTATGCATACATAACTAATAAAGGGCCCGAAAATAATATATATTTCAATTTAACTAACAATATAGTACCTGTTAACCTTTAGAGAATAACCGAATTGTATGCATTTTAATAGATTTAGATTTAACTATTAACATTTTAAACGTTCATTCACGCTGGACGACTGATTGTGAGTTAAAATGTCTTAGGGATACTTTTCCAGACCATAGCATCCATGGTTTTAAATAAAAAAAAAAAGCTCCTGTAATTTCCGTAAAATGTTCCCAGGAATGGAAGCTGCAACCCACAGGGTTTGCATTGAACCACGAAATATAAACCCACTAATACCAACTAACTAACTACTAACCACTAAAATATAATTATTAAAATATAATTAAAAACATGTTCACGGAATTGAAGTTTCATCAATATAGATTAATTACCTAAATCTATCTCGTCGATAAATAGATTCGATCTGGAGAAGTTGCAACTTTTACGCGTTCTTTTAAGAGAGTGAAAGTAAGTTACTTAAACAGGTAATTACATATGTATGTATATGTATATAATAATATGCAATTAGATTTTCTTTAATGGAAAACGTTTTTGTGCATGGTTAACTAATAAAAATGTGATGAGCTACACTTAGCTGTGCCAAAAGCTTCCATCTGGCGTTCTTCTCGGCTTTCTTTCGAGCGGCAAAATTTGAACCTTTTAGTTTCGAATTCACGCCATTTTTCGATTTTTCACCTGTTATGTTTTATACTGTGTCTGCGTATATTGTATAATAGTATAATTGTATTGCATTGTTACTTGTTACTTCTGAAACTACTTTATGCTGTTCTGATCAATCTGATTATCTGATCAGCTTTCTATTCGGCAAAAAATTGTAGTTGAATACAATAAGCAAAAGACTGATTGTTACTAGTTGGGTAACGCGTTTGGAGTTGAATGCCATAGGCATAGATCCCTGGAACAGTGAGATTTACCAAAATTCAGTAGACAAGTGGTAAAACAAAACTAATTGCTATCCAAGATCTATTTTGTGGAATAGATCTCTCTCATTTATCCATTTCGTGGCTATTTATATTATTCAAACTAGATTGTGAAGCCAGGGCTTGGAAAATTAACGGGAATTAACGAAGAATATTGTACGCGTGAATAGTGTGATTTATGCCTGTACCCGGTAGTGGTTTCCAGTTTTTGGAGTATCGATACTGTTAACTGACGGTAGGTCGAAAGAAGACAGAAACCGTAAGCAACATACTATCGTTGAGGACCTAAGTTGAAGAGGCAATAGCAAGTCTTTAGTAACAATGGCAGCGTTGGCAAAGTAAGTTGAAGAGTTTTTTTTAAAATTATAGTAACACATGTTTTTGTGTTTTACTGAATGTCATGATCATGGGTTTACGTCATTACTGTTTTTGGTGAAGTCTAACGCATATATGTTGTAACTTTTGCAGGTTGTTACCTTTACCCACCAATAATATTCGGGACCGAGATGATGAGCGAGCGGCAGCAAAACCTTCCACGGCTGTTGTTGCATTGGGAGATTCAAGAGCCCCTCCTTATGGTAAAAGAAGAGGGTGGATACCTCGAACTTTGGAGGTACGTGCATTTTGTCATTCTGGTATGCGTGAGTTCAATCAATTAAATTAATATTTAATTTATTGTACAGGATTACGGAGATGGGGGTTCTTTTCCGGAAGTTCATGTTGCCCAACATCCATTGGGAATGGGAAAGTCAACAGTGGAGTCCCAGAAATCAACTTCAAATGCGCTTGCCGTGCAGCTAGATGCTGAAGGGAAAATTAAGTACGATGTCATAGCCCGGCAGGGACACGCTAAGGACAAAATAGTGTTTTCCAAATACACGGATTTACTCCCAAAAGAAATGACATCGGAGGAGGATCCCGTAAGTTTTTCTCATTACTATGAACTATGGTATTGTAATAAGTAATAACAATAATAATAAATCTATACGTTTGCAATTCAGAGATTATTTACTTAAAAATTCATTATTTATTCAGGAGCTGCAAAGGCCGGACGAGGACAATATCAAGGAAATCACGGAAAGAACGCGGCAGGCTTTGGAAAAACTTACGCAAAGTAAAGTTGCTGCGGCTATGCCTGTTCGGTGTGCTGAGAAAAGGGTACGTAATATTAGTAACGTGGTAACTATTCTCTATACTATGACTAAGTATGTAACTAATCTCGTTTCTCCTGGCTTGTTGTTGCAGGGAGAAACTCAATTCATTCGTTATACGCCATCGCAACAAGGACCTGCTTTTAACTCCGGAGCCAGCCAACGTGTGATAAGAATGGTTGAAGTCCAACGAGACCCTATGTCGCCGCCTAGGTTTAAGTAAGTTATTAGTACAATTAGTAACAGATCGTTTGTTATTTGTTTGCGAAATTATTTTCATGTTGTTCAATTTGTGTCTATTAAAAGAATTAATACAAAAATTCCACGCGGACCTCCTTCGCCACCTGCTCCGGTATTGCACTCCCCTACTCGAAAAGTAACTGCAAAGGAACAAAAGGAATGGAAAATTCCACCATGCATTTCCAACTGGAAGAACGCTAAAGTAAGACCAATCCAGATACATTAGCTCCAGTTTGGCATTCTTGTGGTTTGTGAATGTAATATTTTAATACTGTTTTGCAGGGATACACTATTCCTTTAGACAAGCGCATGGCGGCAGATGGTAGGGGTCTTCAGCAGGTTCACATAAACGAAAATTTTGCAAAGTTAGCTGAAGCTCTTTACATTGCCGACAGAAAAGCTAGGGAAGCAGTTGAAATGAGAGCCCAACTCGAGAAGAAACTGGCTCAGAAAGAAAAGGAGAGAAAAGAAGATCATTTGAGACAGTTAGCTGCAGAAGCCCGAGAAAAACGAGCGGGCATTCGGCATCAGGCTAATGCAGGTAAGTTTTGTCATTGAAATCTCATGCCAGATTGGTTGGTAGTTGTTATAATTCTTTGTTTTGGTTTTGAATTTTTTAAATGCTTAGAAGCGAATGAAGAAGCTAAAGAGCGAGACGAGATTCGACGTGCTAGACATCAAGACCGCCAACGTGAAAGAAATCAGGCAAGAGCTGCTCCGGAGAAGAGGTTAGCGCTGTTGTGTTTGACTTGTTATTTTTTTTTTTTTTTTGCGTTATGAGATGTGGTTACGTAGTATTTAAATTTTGTCGTGTGTATTTTAGGAAACAATGGGAACGTGAGCGTGATATCAGTGAACAAATTGCTCTGGGCCTTCCTGCCAAAACTATATCGAGTGGAGAAACGCAGTTTGACTCGCGGCTATTCAATCAGTCCCGTGGTATGGATTCCGGCTTTGGAGATGACGAGGCTTATAGTGTTTACGACAAGTAAGTGTCCATGGTCCATAATAATTGTGGCAGAAATCAATAGTTAGTATTTTATGACAATTCCAAACCATAATGTTGAATATTTTGCAGGCCGTGGAGACAAGCAAATGATCTTGCTCAAGGAATATACAGACCGAAAAAAGGAGGTGATGCTGATATTTATGGTGGAGACCTGGATAGTTTGATCAAAACCAACAGGTATTTTATTTTAAATTTATTAAGCTTCGGTGTCTCAAGTGCGGGACGTCACGCGTATGTTACATTGAATCCAATGATTCCATTACTTTCATTTGTTGTCTTCTCAGATTTGTTCCCGATAAAGAATTCAGTGGCACGGATAGACAAGCATCAAGATCTGGACCGGTGCAGTTCGAAAAGGAAGAAGAAGATCCGTTTGGTCTGGATCAGTTCTTGCAACAAGCCAAAAGGGCTAGCAAACGTGCAGCAGATGACAAGGACAAAGAAACTGCAGGTAGCAGTAAATCTCAAAGCAGTCACAAGCGAGGACGGAGAGATTAATATAAAAGTAAATTATCTGATTTCCGCTTCCTGCTGGGCGAGTAATCAACGTTTCCTCCTACCGGGCCCGAAACTTTCACGTCATATGAATGCCTACTTTTACGACAGCCTTTGTTTAATTATATATTATATATGTAAGTTGTAGTTTCGTAGCCACGAGTACAATTACTTATTAAATTTTTGATAGTGGGTAAATTAATGTTATAGTTTAAATTTTTTAAATAATATAAATCGTAATAAAATGACCTATTTTGTCAGCATTAGTAATACAATACAATCCATATATGTATATGGAGTTATGTACCTACGCTGAATGTTGTTCACTTCCCTGCGGGAAATATTAAATTGGAATATATGATAATTTTTATTATTATTATTCAGTGTGTGATCATGAAAACGCAGGATTACTTTGTAACTTCGCAGATTGGTCAGTTCTACAACTAATAATCTGTTTCGCGTAATGAATGTGAAAGATTTCTGGTAGGAACTAATAATCGACAATAAAAGGTTAAGTTTAAAATATTTCAAATATTGTTTTTTTTGAGTAACTTTAAAATATGTCTTGAAAATTTCGTATTCGTACCATTAAATGGCAGGTATCCGTTCTGCTGGATACAGATTAGTTTGTAATCTATAGCTACTAGATTTAGCACTAACATAAAGATTGAATGAATGTGGAAGCAATATTGATGACGAAATATGGTACATTGTACATTTTTCATTAAAACATTTCGTGTGTATATACGTACGAAGATATTAAGGTTCAATTTTAAATCTTGTTTTCACTATCGTAATAAAGTCCAAACTGGAAGTATTTAATAATAAAAAAAACAAAAAGTATGAAGTTACATTTCATTGTTGTCTCTGGAAATATGTATAATAGATTATGCATTATACATATTATTGATACATGAACAATGAACGCTAGTCAACACAGAATATCTATAAAACATTGCGCGTTTGTGTGGGAATGAGAAGTGAAAATTGAAAAACATGAAAATATGGACGAGGAAGCGAGAAAAAATGTGAAGAAGAGAAAACCTTGAACATTGAGCCCGGCAAATTTCATTAGCAATGCAACAGCTTTGATGCTTTTATGTTTCATACTTTATTACTTTATACTACAGTGCAAGTGCTTTTACGCTTTTTATTAACACAGTTACACAGTCTTCGTTCTTCGTCTTCAGGTGTTCAATTCTCCAACTCAAACCATTTATTGTGGTTTTGGATATATATGTATATGTTCATATTCGTCCATTGTTGTGTTCCATTTGCTTCTACCATTTTTTCCCACATTTTTTTCTTCACTCGCGAAATTCACACTCGGGGGTACAGCCAGTCATCTGGTATGGAGCAATTCACATTGACATGCATGTGAGCAATTTAATCTACTAGGCGTATTTATCTCTTCACCCAACCAAATTCTTATCCTTAAGGTAAGTTCAACATATTTTATAGCTCGTTTCATTTCATTCACAAGAAGAAAAAGCCGGGTGTGTGCATCATTCGTATTTATTTTGCTTCTTTTAACAGGCTACGACCAGACGTGAAGCATTCATAACTCATAGGGACTCATTTCTCATGTCACTGAATAAATTATGACACGTCTGTCACGGACACACTTTTGTGTTAACTTGTCTTAAGTGTACAATCGTGGGTGAGAGCCAAACCATACTTCCAGTTGCTCAGGTGCTATAACAGACGGATTCGGAAAACGGTCGCCAGTAATTTCATCCGGTATTGCTTGGAGGACAAACCCTGTGCCTTTTCTGGACATTTTCTACTTGAACGGCTGAACGGAGGACGGGGTAAGAGGACTGTTACACTTGCTATCATGTTGACGTTGCAAAAATAAGTGAGAATATTACAGGTATAGATTGAATCTTATTAGGCCTACTTTACCCGATATTCTTTATTGGCATTTCAGAGTTCAGATTCAGACTACAATTGTGACAGCGGACCAACAAAATCATGAACATGGCTTTTAAGTTGCTACTGGTCGTGTTATTAGTTGCCCAAACTGTTAGCGGTGCGAACATACTGTTCTTTTTTGGGTTATCTACCTACAGTCACCGAATTACCGTTTGGCCCTTGGTGGAGAAACTAGCAGAGAAGGGGCACAAAGTTACATTTGTGCAGCCATTTAAGCCAAAGAAGCCAAATCCAAAAGTGACCGAATTTTTCCCGAGTGGATTAGATGCATTAAAAGAAGAATTCGAAAAGTTGGATTTACTCAACTTGCGTTTAAGCGGGGGAAGGTCGGCTATACTAAGTTTAGCCAAAAAGCTGCCTGAACACGGTCTTGCCATCTGCAGAGCGTTTTTAGAGAGTCCGGAAACTAAAGAATGGATCAAGAAGTCAAAATTTGATTTGGTTATCATCGATGCGCTTATGAACGACTGTGGTTACGGTTTAGCTCATGTATTCAGGGCTAAAACTATGATATTTGGAACTACTCATCCTTTTACTTGGTGGTATGACGCCTTTGGGATGGTGCCCGAAACTTCGTGGGTTCCAGATTTACACATGGATTGGCAGTACCCGATGAGCTTTACAGAGAGAGCAATGAACACACTACTGCACCTGTATGTACATTACGACAAGCAAGTGAATACATACCCGGCTTTAGGGAAAATGTACAAGGAGGTGCTAAACCTGGCTGAGGAACCCTCATTTTCTGAACTTGAGAGACGAACGGCTCTGATTCTAACAAATACACATTTTTCTGAAGAACTTGCTCGTTCACTTCCTCCACTGATTGTCCCTGTTGGTGGTATGCACTGCGAAGACACAACCCAGACGCTTTCCCCGGTGAGTATAAGTACTTTTCATTGAAGTAGAGATTGTACACAATCCGGTAAACACAGTCTATAATTGTAAAATTTCTTTTAGGAACTGGAAAAATTTATTAATGATGCGGGTCCACAAGGATTCATTTATGTCAGCTTTGGTAGTGCAGCAAAAATATCGACGGCACCGAAGGAATTCCAGGCGATATTTTACAAGGCTCTTGCCAACAGCAAACTTCGATTCGTTTGGAAATTCGAAGGCAAACGCACAGACGAAATTCCTCCAAATGTTTTCGTTGACAACTGGATGCCACAGCAGGCAATATTAGGTAGCCAAAATGTTTTTTCTCCTTTTTTAAATAATTTACTTGGCAGCATGGACATTTTTTATTTATACTGATACATACATAATACATATATATAAATACTAAATACAAATAGTAACTGCTGGTTTGATTTGTATTTTTAGCACACCCTAAAATAAAGGCATTCCTGACTCACGGCGGGTTATTGGGGATTCAGGAAGCTGTATGGCACGGTGTCCCTTTAATTGCCATGCCTATATTTGCGGAACAAGAATACAATGCACAACGTATCCAGAGAACTCAGCGAGGTGTGATGATTGATCCTAACACCCTCACCTTAGAAAAACTTGAGGCTGCTATAGCTAAGGTGTCCCGGGATCCAAAGTAAGCTCGGTTTTAGCGTCCGTTATTAACAAGGAAATAATCGCCTTTCGAAAAATGATTGGATGGTTTATTTATTATTAACAGATATAAGATGAACATGAAGTTATTGCAGAAACTATTCAGGGACCGTCCTGACAAACCCGTGGATACTGCTGTTTGGTGGACAGAATATGTGCTTCGATATGACGACTTTAGTTGTCTTAAACCCCTCGGTATTCATCAGACGTGGTACGAAAGAAGACTTTTGGACGTGTGGGGATTTCTGTTTTTGGTAGTTATGGTTGTGCTAGCCGTAATAAGCTATATATTAAAGAAATTATTTCGTGTACTTTTCCCGTCCAAGCCAGCAGATAAAGCTGCTGACCAAGGGGTTAAGAAAAAAGTAAAGAAAAATTAAACAGTACAAGTTTTTCCTAAACTATGTATTTTAAAGCGACATTGTACTTTCATGACTTTTTGTTTGTTGTGTTTGAAATTCTTTGGCACAGTCGTGACGTCTATTTCCCGCAGGCATTTCCAATAATTCTTGAAAAAGGCACTCTATTATACGAATATTTATTTTTAAAGTAATGAAATTCTACTGATGATAAGCCGGTGGTTGTGTAAAATGTGATATAAATCTGGTTGCCAAAGATTATTTGGGAGACGAAATAATTAGATCAGTCCAGCTGTTATTTTATACGTGCATGTGTGTACACTGTGTACGTGTATTTCGGTAACAATAATCAATCAAGATCTGTGTATGTATAATCTCAAGTTCGGACTCAAACTGGTACAGAAGACAATTTCTAAATTCAAAGCCAATAAAGAAGTCATTCATTCACTTTTGTTTTTACCGACGCTAAAATTGGAGTAGTGCCTATTATTTGATAACCACTTTATGTATAGCTACAGAGTTTTCACGGTGTTAATCGAAGTATTTAAAACAACAAATTTTAGTGTACAGAAAAGTCGCAAAGGCGTTTTTTGCCAAGACGCTCCGCTGTTTCACCAGAATCTACAAGCGAAAATTTGATGTTTGTACATGAAGCCCGCAAACTCAAGGCAAAAAAAATCTGAAATTGAATTTGGTCAGGCGTCAGCCTGAACGCAGGTAAAGCCTTGCACACAATTTTACAGACTGGGAAAACCCTAACTTTTTCTTTAACATGTCTGGCAGGCATGTGGTGTGTACTTTGCTCACATACACGCAGATTCACCATTTGTTTTAAATGTTTTGCTGTATGCGTGCGTACGTATGTATAAGAATAGTTTTTTAAGAGGCAGAGGTTCACACATTACATGTGACTTTGTAAGTACATTTGTGCGTTTTTATCATATTTTAGTGTGTAGCACGAAAGAAAAGCAAAAGTGTTTTGAAAAGAAACAGAGAGAAATTGTTTCTCCCCACTCGCCTCCATCACCAAATGAAAGTACGTACCCCCCCCTCTCAAGACATTAAAACTCATGTAGCTTACAACTACATCCATAACTGAGTAATTACTCATGCAACTCTTATGATGATCAAGTCAGATGACTTCTGTAACCAGTGACTGCATAGACCAATACGCATATTCACTAGTTTCAAAAATAAATATTTGCATTAGACAATGTTTTTCCTGCAGTGTTTCTTTCAAAAACAAGAAAGGGAGGGTGAGGACAAAATGCATGGTTTGCAAGTCTGCACGAACATATACATATGCGCACGTGAAAGAGAAAGCACTATTTTTTTCAACTGCTATTATTCTTATTTATATATGATTATTGCTATTTACTCCTGTTATTGCTTATTACATTACTATCAACGTCTGACTGTTAAAATACATGGAAAGCAATTTCTCACTTTTCCTTGACTTAGAAAAAAGAAAAGATTTCTTCAAAAACTGTGATTATTATTATCGCTAGAACATAAACTCCCCCAGAATCATCCTTTTCCCGTGGGGAATGAGAAATATGGCAGTCAGAACTTGTTCTGGTAAGAATCATTACTCCTGTAATCCAAAAGCATTGCTAATCTTTGTTAATTTCTTCGCAAAAATCACTGAAATTTGTGCAACCAAATGTATCTAGGTATGTTGGACATTTCAGTCAGCAATAAGACAATAACTGGATAGATGGTATAATAATAATTTTTATGAAGGGTGAGGAAATACAGAAATTGCGAATTTGGATTGACCTAATCAGAACTAGCATGAAACCAAAAAGAACTAATCTTTATTTTCCTTCCATTTAAGGACTGTTCATATGTAATAATGGTGTCATGCTTTGAGTAAAGAGCATGAAGAAGAAACTGGTTAGTTTTAAAACAAAATTACTCAATACAAATTCTGATCATGTACGAATTACTTCGCATTATAGATTTTGGGATTTTTTCTCAGACTGTTGGGTCAAAATACGTATCTCGAGGCAAAAGGATACAGTCACCCTGGTTTATTTTGTTGGTCGTTTTTATAAGTCAAAGGAGTCAGATGCATAATATTTCAAATCTATACCGAACAAGGATTTTTCAACAACTCATGACACTGAGAATTACATTCACCAAGAAGCTGGTTGTACTAATATCTTTTAGAATTTTACGATTAAATACGCTTTATATTTAAAAAATGAATTTCCGCTGTCGGTGGTATTTTTTTCTTCTACTTTGTGTGCTTGTAGTGATCGTGAATGCATATTATTGGAGATACACGAATTCTTTTACCTGAAACTAATGCATTTTTTTAAGCTTGAGTTTTATGCCTTGCGTAAATTACAACTAGAGAGCCGAATGACTAATTAGCTGGCTAAATGGCGACGAAAGTTATTGAAGTGTTTCCACAAAATCCGCCCCCAAAAAAGTTTATATTGTCATTATTTACTTTTCCTTCTTCCTGTCACTTTTTCCTGTTACAGTTTTTTTCCTTGTAGCTATAAGCAAAATAATAAACCACCTGTTTTGTGTAATAAGAAGAAATGCACATTTCGTGGAGAAATTTGAAATGTTTTAGGAAGGCAGAACTTACGTGTTGATTTTTTTTAAAGAAAGTAATTCTGAAGAAAAAAATGAAAAGAGAAAACCTTTGGTATTCATTCCTTTTGTCAAAAATTAAGGTAGGAAAAAATTATTTAAAAAACATGGGAAGAAGGAAATATTTCCCCACACAAATGAATCCATAATAATGAACTGAAGAATGTATTGAACCTTCATTGACGAATATTCCAAGGCGGTGTGGCGTTTGAGCGTAAATAAAAAAAAGAAGCTACATATTCAAAAGGAAGAAAAAGGAACGCGTTAAAAGGGAATGATTAGCATTTCACCAAAAAAAAAAAAACATAAAGTGAAACTACGTAATGTCCACATTTTATGGGTAGTAAATGGTCAATTATCAGTCCGTGAGAGTAATAAATGGCGAGCTGTGAAACAAAGGTAAAGTGTGGAGATAGTAAACACGTTGCCACCTCACAGTAAGTTTAGTACTGTACAAAAAATAAACATTAAAAATAATGAAAGAGAAGAATTATTTCTTTTTGCCTTAAATTTTTTATTTATTTGCTTTGTTTTACCCAGTTCATGCTTTGTGAACTTACCCCATATGAATATCGCTTCTCTCTTTCTTTTTAACCCATAAAAAATTTACATGCTTCAATATTGGCATAAACGTGCCTTTGTTACTGTTCACTCAAAGTTAGCCGATCTTTTTTTCTAAAAAACGAATATTATTAGCTTTTCCCACCGGTCAACCATTTTTTTTTCGTTCTGCTACCTAAAGGAAAGTCATATTAATTCAACCTACTACTTAAGACACCTCATCATGTTGCCAAAACATATTGTGCAAAAAAGGCATATCTTGCTTACATTTTTTCGAGAGAATTTTTCCTAAAGGAAGTAAAAATTACGACCGTTCTCAAGCTGCAGTGATTTCCGTAGTGAAAAGTGTGGAAAGTGTCGAAGCAATAGCTCCGAAAGCGGAACTTTCCTTTCACAGTGCATTTATGCTCATACATATATCTATTATTATTGAATATGTCCCAGTGACCATAAATGGGGGGGAATTCAAAATAAATAATAATAATAGAAATCTGTTTTTTATTTCGGTGCAATCAATTAAAAAACGTTCAGTGACAGGAAGGCTACTCTCCTGCAGAAGTTACCAATTGTCTCTGTATTTGGTCACCAACGTCTTAAAGCTCCTAATGATAATCAGTCACTTCCTCCGGCAGCACTGCCAGTAGTTAAATCCTTTAAAAAAGACGGATTTAAAAAAGGAATATGTCTACCATGTACGAGGGATTACTTTGTAGAAGTCCCTTTTTTATGTGGCAACAAATGTAGGTATATATCATGATCTTGGACTGTGAAAGCATAAATTATCATAAAGAGGGATTGGGACGAGGAATAGGAAGTACGATGGGAAGATAAGAATAAGAAGGGGGGAAATATTTTTTGTGTACTTGTGCCAGTCCAACATTAAATATTTGTATCACATCCAAAAGGACAAGTACATACCTTCAGTGCATCCTCAGCCCTTTCGTGTGCCTTTTAACTCGGATGGCACTTGGAAAAGTGTAGAGGAAGCAAAATTACCTGTGCCACCCATCACCACCTCCCATTGTTTCTTGCTCAAGAGTGCGTTGCAACGCAAATCACCTTCAATGAGCTAGCACCACACACATGCAAAAATCCCATTCATTTTTTTTCATTTTTTAAAACATATTTATGGAAACAAGTAAAATACCTCAGCGCCTACATAATATTTGACCTGAGGAAGACAACGTTTCGGACAAATGTTTTTTGTTTTTATTTTTTGAAATTCCTTTCTTCCCTGAAAGGTGTGGTGTACCTCGACCCATATATTTCTATTTGTGCTATTTCGTATCGCCAATGATCAAATCATGACATGGAAACATCAAAAGCCTAGATTTGGCGTTGAGCCCCGCAGAATTAGTTACAAAGCAAAGTCTCCCGTCCAAATGGCTGATCCCGTTTATGACAAGGGCTAAAAGGGTTATTTGGTCTCTCTCAGACTCTCACTTCCCAGAGCAAACCTTGTAGGTAACTTTGGGCAAATGCTAATAGGTATTTTTTCATTGGCAATAAGTGCAAGGGGAAAGAGAGAGAGAGAAGTACGAGGAAAAGTGAGTGATTAAAAGGGAATTAAAAATTTATTTATTACTTATATACCATGGTAAAAAGTAGACCGTGATGATAAAGATGATGGGGAAGAAATAGAGAAAACATTTAGATTACACATGCATACATATGGCATGGACGTTGTACGTCTCTCTCTCTCTCTCTCTCTCTTTCTCTCTTCCTCTCCCCCCTGTGCTTTCATAATGAATGGCCCTTATTCATCACGGCTCTGTGCTCTCTTCCTAATTCTAATTCCTATTCTCATCATCTTTAACATCTCGACCACAATCCTGTTTTTGTCCCATGACTTCCTTTCAAAGTATCTAAAAAAGGTGTGTGCATGGACAAGGTATATGGGTGGTTGTCAGAAAGAGCATAAATAAATTAGTGTAATTACCTACAACAACGTTATCAACTACTACATATTATATCCTCCTTAATTCTCAGTTTTGCAAGGGCGAAGAAAGAATGGTCGTTCCTCTCCTCTTCCTCTCTCTCTCTCTCTCTCTGGCTCTCTGGCAATTTCAGCCACTTTTCTTTTTGCGTTCAAAAACTTTCACCCATTCACACATTTAAAAAATAGTAAATAATGTACAAAAAGGACAGTTTTTTTGTGAACTACAAATAAATATATATAGATAGATGAAGAAAGGCATTAATGTGCTTACTTTGTATTTCGGTCCTAATGATTGTGCACCGCCACGTTATTTTCACATCAAAATGTGACGGGAAAAGCCCTACTAAACTAGGCCAAGTGTATGTCATATTGTTTACAGAGCACTTACTGTATCTATTTATTTAGTAAGCGTGATGAGACTTTTTTGTAACTTTTTCGTACCTTTTTGTTACCCACTCTCTCTCTCTCTCTCTCTCTCTGTCTCTCTCTCTCTCTCTCTCTCTCTCTCTCTTTTTCTAGTTTGACCCAACACATAAGTACATCTAATGTTACTTGGCGGTGGAAAGGCTTGAGAAGGATGGGAAAGAGAGAGAAAATGTAGTCAGAGACTGAGAAAGAGAGGTTGGGTGAGACGAGCTAGAGATACTGAGAGAGACAACTATTTATTGAAGGAGAGACAGAAGAGAAAAAGAAAGAGAAAGAGAGGAGGAAATCCCAAGAAAAAACATGCCTTGCAATGTTCAAACTTACGCTTCTTTTGCCTTCCGCGATTTTTTCTTTCAAATCCAAGATGATGGTCATGAAAATCTCTTTCTCCTTTCGAATAAAAGATTAAAAAAAAATACAAGCCTAGAAGGTGTCATCTCATCATTATTGTCACGTCCAAAGACACTTATGTAGTACTGGTATAACAACAGTTTTTTGTTGACCAACAATTTGTACATACAGATATGAGCACACGTTTTGGAATACAAAAAAAAACATTTTTTGGTCTCTGCTTTTCTTACTACAATATGCCCGTACAGTACAAGCACTCTGTACGTGCGCCATACATTCTTTCTCCCATTTCCTTTGCCTCTCTTTGAAAAGGAGAGTAAGGGGACTGACACAATTATTTTTTTTGGTTAAAATCGATGCCTACAGCCATTAAAGTTGGACTACAGTAACCATGGTGGTGGTGGTGGTCGTGTGAAGAAGGAACAAATTAAAAAAAAGTTGAAGAAGAAGCGGAGAAGAAAAGAGCACACCTTTGAGCCATTAATAATGTCACAATAATCATTATTTCTTCTTTACCATTACCAATATTATTATTGTTATTTATTTTTTACTATACATTGTTCTTCGGCGAGCATCTTGGTGAGTGTTGTCGTGCCCATTTAAAGTAAGTACTTTACTGGTGGGGAGCACCATTATTGACTCCTTGTGACTGACAACAATACAATGAAGAGCAAAAGGGGAGAGGGTAAAAAAAGACAGGGAGAGAGAGAGAGAGAGTGAAGTATACTTTTGTAGAATTATAAACATGTAAAGTACTTTTCCATATTAATTAGACCTTTTTTCCTAAAGTAATGACGGATTCGGGTACATATGAGTTGTCTTTAAGAGCTGTATGCAAGTTACTTTCATAGCATCTTAAAAACTTTAAAAATGATATTTTCTTCTCTTTCCTGTTTTAACGCTCATTCAAGTACCCTTCACGCAACAAGGGATGGAATTGCAACGGATGGTGTAAAAACTCCTCAGCGTAGTAGGTACTGTGGCTACTTATTTCAATTTTTTTTCAACATACCAAGGGGCTTTTGTCTGTCATTTATTTTTATCAGAATTACCAAGGAGGATGGACACCATTTTTTTTAGAGTTTTACATAGACAGTGTAAACGGAGAAATTTTTGTGAATATTTTAGGGTACGAGCGTATACAGAACTGTCTGCATGTATACGTCGAAAGCACATTAATATTTGTCCATCAAAAGAACTGGTGAACTTTACTTTCCCTGTCAACACGTCAAAGATAGGTCTTTGTCTCTCAAGAAAATATTTAAAACAGAATCTTGTATGAACCTTCCAAAACCTCCCGTTCGGCTTCACTCTTCGCTTTGTTTTTATTTAGGTTGTACATCTATTTGTTCGTTCTTGTTATAACTACAATTTGACATCTGCCGTATTCTCCTTCTCTTATGGTCAATACCAGCTGGCTCAGTGTCCGTCATTCTTTGCTCTTCTATCTCCCAGATCGTGGGCCCTTTCCCTCTTTTTTGGGGGAAAATCCACCCCAAAATGAAAGCATCTTTATATGTTAATTTCCCCTGTCAGAGAGTCATGCAGAAGTGGTTGTAATTTCTACTGCTTGAGTCATAATAAAGAATTGTCTTTTGTCATCATAATGATGTTATTACCTTTACCTCTAGCCATTATGTTTTCATTGACTACCTCGCTGGCGCGTGTTACGGATTGCGGAAGGAACAATAGGAAATAAATACAAAATTGGAGCTGTACGGCGTGTGCATTACATATTGAACCTTGTGAAACATAAAGTTGAGGACAATAAAAGAAAACATGGCCAGGTTGAAGTGAATTTTACGATTGAAGTAATTATAATTACACTTGTGTTCTTCCTGTGTGTCTGGCCGTATTTACTATAACGCCAAAGTAACTGATACAAACAAAGGCGGGAGCTGAGTAGGAGGAGATGCATTTATAGTAATGAATGTAAAAGATGCGAAGAGTAATAGTTTTTATAGCATGAGTGGAAGTGAACCCATAAAAGAAATAACGTAATTATGTACCCACATTTTTTTCAAGGGAGGAGAGAAAGGATGATACAAGAGTAATTAAAGGAATGATTTTTTTTATCGTCAAGTAGTATTACACGGTGTCTGACAGCATCCTGACGGTAAATACTGTCTTATACTACTCTGAATGCATGTGTGTGTGTGTGCGTTGACCATACAGTGTATAATTGGTGTTTGACGCACTACAAAATCCTCGGTGATTTTTTTTTCTTTTGGTATTCTGTTTCTTGTTCTGTACGAAACATGGAGGAGAATGGTTATAAGAGAGAAACGTGGAGGTATGACTGAACCCGTAATCTTTTATGATATATTGCTACGCTCCATGTCATCTCTCTGAATCCTTCTCAAGTTTAAGACAAAATCCTTATTAGTGTGTACTATAACTCTTCCCTACAATTTATTCTACGTTCGTCTTTCTGAGGCACGGAAGTGTGCTTCTGCATGTATCGTATACAGTACAGTTTTTGTTGTTGCCCAAAGAGATGCTCAGAATTGTGCAAACACACGTCTAACCAAAAATCCTGTAAACGTTGGGGTGCTAGGAGCAGAATTAGAAAACACACATGTTTCTGCTCCCAGCCATTCCACGATTCGTGATCTTTTCTTCTGAGTTGTTTCCTTTAAAAAAATATAATATACATTTTACCTTATTACATTTGCATCTCATCTGATTGTTGGCAAATGGGTAAAAATCTCAGGGGAAAAGTTTTTGACCAGACAGCTTAAGGGTAGGAGTACGGGGGGAAATAGGAACATCTTAAAGAAGTAAGATGGTGACTGGTGATCATTGTATGACGATTATCCCTAAATGGATTTTCAATTGTACCATATATAATAAAGGAAGTCGTAATAAAATTCTCCTTGTTACTGCTCCTAACCACTTCTTTTTCTACCGTTGAAAAATGTGGGCATGGTTCCATTTGAAAGTACTTTACGGGCGGAGAAAAAAGGGATTCAAGAGAGAAAATTGTAACACTCATTCCCTTTTTCCTTAAAGCTTTAATATGCTCATAGCGGCATTTTTTTTCTTCAAACTGCCGGGGAAAAGGTGTACAGAAGGAGAATTTCAACGGTACATAAATACATGTATTCCACATTTTCTTCTTTCATCCCCACTTTCCGCTTACTTACCTACAAATACGTCTGGGCATATTTTTCCACAAAAAACTCCTTGCTTTTTTCCCTCAAATTTTCTTGTGGGAACGAATAAAAGCTATAGGATTTCGCTTCCATCATAACATCGTCAGAAGTATCGAGAATATTCTGGTAATTGGTTTCCGGCAACATATTTTTAGTGTGATTGCGTGGGACAAATATGGCCCTTTTTTGGGGGAATTATTATTTTTGTAAGAACTTCTGCGGTTAATTCTAGGGTACCAATACGGAGCAATGATTTTTATTTATTTTCAACTTTTCCCGTGCATGTCCAATAGCATTTTTGGATTTAACAAAATTTTCCCTCCCATTTTCACTACGTAAAAACAATGTAGAAAAAATGTTTTCGCCAAGTGCGTGGGAATGCGTGAAGAAGTGTGAGAAATGGCTCCATGCGAATTCTATCTACTGTGCCCGTATTACGGCTCATACTTAATCAAATTTAGCTTGTAGGCAGAGTGAAATTTCGGGGCTATATGAGAACAATTAATGTAAAAAGAAATTAAGTCGACATCATGCGAATTATTAACGTATCCTGAGTCCATCCCCACCCTTGCCAGTGACAAGAAGCAAATAAAGAGATTTTTCCTCAAAAACTAAGTGCTGAAACGCCCCGGAAACTTGGTAATAAATGATGTCTTCGTACTAATTTCCACGACTTGTCTGCACAGAATTTTTTTCCGGACACTTTTCAAGGCGGCAACTGGACTTTTTTTTTTACAGAAAAGACATCATTAATTTTTAATAACCATGTATTAATATTATACAGCATGCACACGTATACACACCCAATCCCGCCTGAATCATACGGAGTCACTCTTCAAATCCCTCTAGATATGGCAAATTGAGAGAAAACAGAGACGAACCAAAATGAGTATGAACGCATATAATTATACTCGAGATGGAGAAGCATGAAACTTTTGAGCCACCGTGGATTTTTCGTGCAGAGCATGAAATGTATGTGCAATTTACATTAACGAAAATCTAGGGTGGAGCAAATTTTTGAAGAATTGATTTTACGACAATACACCAAATCCCCTTGGCCACATTATGTAGAGAACTTGACAATGCACATTAGTACATAGAGACATGCGATAGCTAGGGATTCTCAATCACAGTAGTTTCAAGAGAAGACGAATGTTTTGGGGCGTGAAGTGAGTGGACCTACAATGGATTTTTATAACGGCTGTACGGGAGTGTCAAGTGAAACAACAACGTTTTTATTCCCTGGAATGTGCACTATGACTATGATATTGAAATTATGGTTTACGCAAGTCGATAAATCTGGCATTGCTTATGGAGAAAATTATAATAAAATAGTATTGATACAAATTGATTGTCTTTGGCACGCTAAAAAATGAACTGTACGCACTTTTACACTTTTTCACAAAATGTTTTTGACTCGAACAAAACAATTACTGTAAATTGTAATTATGTATTTGGTTGATGAGATTTAGAGCAAAAATGAAGTTTCAATTAATCAGTATTAATTTGAAAATCCTTGAACTTCCCAGTGTTAATGAGAGCTTTCATAACATCCGGTCGTGCAAATCTGTTTATGAAGCTATGAGTGCGTAATTATTGCAATTATTTATTGGTGATATCTTACTGATTGTAAGCGTTTTTGGACGCAGCGCAAGGTGTATTGAAGACGGTCTGGTAACGCATTTGAAAAGACGACGTTTGGTTGGTGTGAGAACAGAATCGGATGCTCTGTCCCATTCCGTCACTTCATTCTGAACAATATCAGACGGAACATTTGTTCGTACCAGTTAAGAAACGGTTGCACTGTGGTCCACCATTAAATAGGTTAATACTTATATTTACCAATTTAATATAGACCTCGGTATGCTTTTTCAAAAACAGGTGTTCACGGTCATTGTTGAATGCAGTGTCATTATTCGTGAAATTTCCCCCGAACAAACGTTGTTTGAAAACGATGAATATTGTCCACGTCCATGGTTTTTAGCTTTTCTATTTTCTGCTGGTATCCATGCTGGTGGTACCTTCGTCATTGCTACTGTTAAATGTTGTCGTTGCACATTGCGATTCATATCCGTCACAAAATACATCGTTTTTGTGTTTGTATACATGACAACATGACTGTAGTTACACTGAATGTCATCAGATTCGAAAATAATTTTATGGGTTTACATGCTTACAACCTAACGACTTTTTAATTTAATCTGGGCTTGACTACCGCTGATTAAGGCATCAAATCACTTAAAGTATGCCATATTCATACAGAGACCGTGGGAAAATCAGTTTTTTTGAAAACATGGTCGCTATACCATTTGGCTTGCTCACAGATTGGGTGAGTTAGTTGGAGTCACCAATAGTGACCAGTGACCGCAAATTATTTCTTGCTTCATCATATCGAAAGGACAGCGAATCGCATAGAATACATAAAATATCCAAATATGTTCAAGGTTCAAATTCAGAAACAAACTGAGGTGTCAATTGCTGAAATCAATTCCGTGTATTTGTCTACTGCATAATGGGCTCTTGTCAACTCTCTTCTTGCAAGTAGGGAGAGAGAAATATTGAGGAGAAAATAGCCTACACAGCTGGGACGCATTCATTTCTCTGTTAGCACAAATGTTGTGAAATCCTGATTAAGCCTTGATTTTTGTGCAAGGTAGACTGCTAGACCAAGATCTGGGGAAACGATTTGCGGCGAAGGGAAAGAATGAAAGAAAGAGAGAGAGCGAGAGATGACAGAATTGAGCAGGTGCTTATTTTTTGCAATCACCACACAAATTACAAATGATGGTCAAGCACACGTCAGCTAATTTGTGCGCCTCATGCCTTCGTGATCATTCTCTTTATCCTCTATTTCAACCCTGTTTCTAGTTGTCTCTCTTGCTTTCTCTCTTCTTCTTTCTCTCATACTCTATATCTCTCTTGCTATCTTTCTCTAATTCCTCTTTCCGCCTTTCACTCCGTCGTTTTGTTTCCTCAATCTGAATCTCTCCCTTTCTCTTTTCCCTCTTTTTCTCTCTACTTTTTCCGTTGTCTATTTTTGCTAGTCTCTCTTCCCTTTCTCTGTTTGTATTCTGTTGGTTTCTCTCTTCTCCTTTCTCTTCGTCCTTCTCTGCCTCTCTCTTCCTTTGTCTTTTACTCTGTTTGTCTCTTTATGATTTTTCTTTCTTTCTCCTTTGATTTTTCTTCCTTTCTCCTTTGATTTTTCTTTCTTTCTCCTTTGATTTTTCTTTCTTCCTCATTTGATTTTTCTTTCTTTCTCCTATGCTTTTTCTTTCTTTCTCCTTTGATTTATCTCATTCTTCCCCCTTGAATTTTTATCATGCTATTTCCTTTGATTTTTCCACCTCTGATTGGTCTCCTTCGTTTTTCTTTCGCTGCGTCCGTCTCTTCCTTATTCTCTTCCTATATCTGTTACGATCTGCCTCTTTATTCTTGTCATTCTCGCTTTTTATTTCTATGTTTTGCTGACTCTGTGTATTCCATGGGTCCGTTTCCCTTTGTTTTTCGGTCCCTTCCGATCTCTCTGAAGCACGCTGCCTGGTCTCCTACCACAAATTACCTCGAACGTCGCTGGGGAATGTGGGGGAAGGAAGATCACGAGTGGAGAGAAAAATTATTGCTCTGTACAATTTACACCTTCGCAGGTGAGTCAGGTATGAAAAAATAAAGAGGAGCACACACGTATGTCAACAACCGTTGCATCTACGTGAGTTACAAGAGACTTTCAATTTGCAGGGCATTAATTTGTATTTTGTTGCTCATATGTATAGCAATGCATACTATTGGCTAAGATTTTTACTCCGGCTGATGATTTTGAATGAACCATTTTTTTTACCATCTACGAACATACATAATTTGTAAATATGAACGGAATACACGGGGATTACTATATTTATTCCCCGGAATTCCGAGCACAAACGTACGAATTACAAAGGGACATGACGACACACCTCACAGTGGCTTGTTATATGTGTATTATTAAGGAAAATGCGTGTGCACAGGTGTAAGTAATAAAATCATCATCAAGCTTGTCTGTTTGCATTTTTGTGGTCCAAGAACGGCATTCGAAGCACAATGAGTTTATTTAGACGTTCTATTACATTCATCATGCCTGCTGTTTCATGGAATCAGATGGGGTTGCAGACCAAATATGAGTAAAATCAAAGAAAAAACTATCACAGTTGTGTTATTCTTTTTACACATACATACATTTTTTGTTTAAGCTGAAGGCTAAAAAATAGAATAAAAAAAATTGCAAATAAAAAAAGTTTCTTCCATTCATCTTTTTTACACACTATTGTACAAAGTATACTATAATGGAGGTATTCGAATGTATAGAAATTTACAAGCAGAGTAAATAAGTTGGGGAGTGATTTTGGTCGGAAAAGTGTGTACGCGAATGGGATAAGCATACACTCATTAAACATGTATTTTCAATGAACTCGTTGTGAATTGCAAATAATTTATCTAACGGACATCGTCGTCTTTTCTTCCTTAACCAAACACTTTGTGTCTCAACCCTTGTTCAGAAACAAAATCTCTATCTTCGGCTGCCTTCTTTTTCTGCTTCTTCTTCCTCTCCCATCAGAATATATCTTGTCATCTTCATCAAGTATAGTATGCCACCACTTGCAAAAAAAAAAAAAAACGAAGACAAAACTGTTCTATAAAGAAGCCACAAGTCTCTCTCTGTCACTACACACCTTCTCATCTTACCCAATTCTCCCACTACAAATTTGTGTAAAAATCCAACTTGTGCAATACTCCCAGAAAAACAAAAAAAACTGTATTTCCCCTTGTTTCTAGAAATTGCAAGGCCCCAAGTGACTCTCAAATAGCATGATGTCGCCGAATTACATGGCGGTCGGCCACACTGCCCATGAACATCCTTCGTACACGTACAAGATAAACATCTTTTCTATAGGAAGAAGAAGGAGGCGAAGAAAAAAATAAACAACAACAATAGCCACTACTTAACTTGTATGAAAGAGTCTTTCAGCAATATTTTTTTTAGTTATGTATAAGTTCATCCCACACCGTACAAGCTCTTGACAACGCGGAATAATTTGCTAAGTTTGAGAGTGTGTAGAGGCTAAAATGGAGGAAAATAAAGCCATGCACTAAGAAACATTGTAAGTCAATAAGGACTGCCACTAATAATAGCATCTCCTTTACCACGAACTCCCTGCGGTTGGGAACAGTTTCCTGGCCATCCACTGCAGAAGTGTACAACTCTTGTAAAGAAAACATCTCTCTGGCTCATCTTTTAATCTGACATAGTGAGTGAGGCATTATTGTAAGGCAGAGACGAAGAGAGAGAGAGAGAGAGAGAAAGAAAGGGAACAGGTAGGGACATATGATGAAGTACGAAGAGAGAGAAAGATGTACAGGTAAGGAACAAAAGTAGTGAATCAAGTGCTTTCCTCAGTTAGTATTACCTGCGGAGTCTCACAGATCACACAAATCCTCGGCTGGTGTGATCCTCCACAACAGAGCGGCGGTGGTAATAACAGTAGACACAATCATTTTGTTCACCATTTGCACAGCCGTCACTGAATGGTGAGATTGTGTTGTTGGAGAATCAGGAGACAAGATTTAAAAAATTTTGAGAATACCTTTAACAAAATTTGCTCATTTTAGCAAAATTTGTGTCGGTATTTTTTCCCAAGCCAGACGCTTTACGAACCGATATTTTGTGATGTACCCATCTTAACCTGAGATTAATAGTTCCCGTAAACATTGCTTTGGACCACACTAACCACTGTTTGATTCATTAAAAGCCTCCTTGCACATGGTGGTGACTGCACCTTTGAACGCGTTTGTGCGTCCCTGGCTCTGTGTACACGTAAAGGATTTTTTGACATTGTTTCAACTCAAAATTGAATTAGTAGAAATTGTTGCCACCCAAAAATTGCATAACGAACGGGATAAGTTTTAAAAAAAGTGCAGTGAAGGAGTGATTCAGTGAACTTGGGAAAATCGCGAAAAACTTGTATGGCAAGGACATGAGCAAATAAACAAGTTATAAATTTGTTTATTTTTTTTTACCCAGCAATAATCCCCATGCAGCTTTTCCCCCTCTCCTGTCACACTCTACTACCCTTGTTTTGGGCTTGCAATTTGCCAAAGCAGATCAATTGTTGGATCAAAAAGAAGGAAAAGTAGTGAAGGAAGACGAGGACGACGAAGAAGGACGGGGAAGAAAAGAGTCTTCGGGAGGAACCGTTAAATAACCATCACGAAAAGAGCTTGAAAGAGAGCGATCGAGAGAAAGAGAGGCAAGAGGAAGGGAAAAAATGACCTGCTTCTTCCTCCTCTGAATACATTATTTGCTGTAACACAGCCACAAGTGTGTATTTTCGCTTCAGATTGTACATCTTCTCATCTCGTACAGAATACTTTTGCAGGCTACAAGGCAGCGACAGTGATTCATTTTTTTTGTTCGCTTCCACTTGTGATATGAGAAACAATATAGTCATATAATATAGTTAATTAAAAGGATAATCCTCAGAGTCTCCGGCACACATTGTTGTGTTCCCTTCCATCGCTCATACATGTTCTCCACATTGACCAACATCAGGATTATGAACCGCAAGACACGGAATGTCATCATGCCACCACTTCCAAAAAGGTACGGGAAAGATCGTATTTATTTGTAAAGGAAGCATATCCTTGCAGATCCTTATGTACGCATACATATATATATATACATACGAAACACGATGATGAAGGAAATAAAGGCTTTGGAGCAAATGGATATTGTACTTGTATTATAGAAATTTTCTGCAGATGCTACCACATAGTAATCTTCCTTTTCTTCGGAGTCACGTGTCCCTGGCAAAATCGTGATCATATTTTTATCCTCAGACACTGTTTACATGCAGTATGTATCTACATTTATATACATAATGTTATGTATATACATTTCCCATTCAATTCCTCTTTATCAAGATTTAGGAGGTCTTCATTACGACTTTTTAAAAGATGCTTTATCTCATGAGTGTATTCTTTTTATTGATAGGACCACTCCATTTTTTCTCCTTTTGACATTTAAGACACGAGAATTTTTCTGACTTTCCCCCTCTGTCTCTCTCCTGCAGCTTATTTTTTTTTCTTTATATTTTTTTTTGTTTCTTCAAAAGATTCCCTATTGTTGTTCATTACAATGATAATATCCCGTTTTAAATTTTTGTTCTCTCCGTCGTATACTTCCAATATCATTTGCACCTTCGTGACAGATAATAAGATGGATAAAGTCTATGA
Source organism: Disparrhopalites patrizii (assembly GCA_034698585.1). Classification (NCBI taxonomy): domain Eukaryota; kingdom Metazoa; phylum Arthropoda; class Collembola; order Symphypleona; family Sminthuridae; genus Disparrhopalites; species Disparrhopalites patrizii. The sequence goes on from JAQGBT010000435.1 coordinate 32,158, forward strand.
CTAAATGTGCAGGGAGCTGCATGTGGTAAATGTGAATTCGGAACAAGTTTAGCAGGTCAGAAATTACGATGAGTTTTAATTCTTTTTTGGGTAGAAAAGAAATCCATTTGTATAAGCAGGACGAATTTGGAGAGAGGAAGAGTAAATTGCAGAAAATGAACTTCTTTTTCGTTGAAAAGATTTTTTGTATATTATAATGCTAGGATAGAGAAAGAAAGGAGAGGGAATAGTATTATTACAAAGTCCCCCTTCTTTTCAAAATCATCATCCCCATAATTACGTGTATTGAGGGTGCCAAGTTATAATTTTATTATTATGATCATGGAATTTAATGGGAAATGGCATAGACCAAACGTCGGAAGGGAGAGGGAGAGGGTGTGGGTTCGACCTACAAATTGCTCTTTAATCTTCTTCCACCTGAAAAATGTATAATGTACTTATACCCAAAATAATGAAAGCAGTCATTTCACAAAAGCACATTTCTATACTGAACTGAATTTTTCTCAGTGTATGTAAAACGTTGGGCGAAAGAAGGAAAAATATAAAAACTCAATTTCATCCTTGTAACCTGATTCAGCACATTTCTTTTTACTATTATTGCCCCTATATGTTGTAGGACTAAGCCACAGAAGAGAGATTATGGTTTTGTAATGGGTTTCATACTATTTGGAACTTTTATTTTTTTTAATATTAAGGCTAATTGTTTGAGGGTGGAACTCAGAGAGATGAAAGGGTACGCCATGGTTTTGCATTTATGGATGGGTTTGATCACTTTTTTTCACACGTGTGGTATCTTTATGAGCTTCTACGGGGTGGAACCCATCCGCTTTTAGTATGTCTATAGCTCAGTCATTTTTTTTTTCTTTTGTGGAAGGAAGGAGAAGAAGCCGACAGAATCTTCATTATTATTGTTATCATTTCGATAATACTTACGACTGCACGCATCAAGAGACAAATGTTGACACGATTATTACTTGATTCAAAATAAGTTGGACAATTTTTTGCACCTTATGCATAGTACAAACGTTAACAAGAAAACTGAATAATGTCTATTTGTATGAGCCTTTCAATATTCTAAACTTGCACGAGAGAATTACACTGTACAGCGTAAAATATTTGTACTATTCTATTAGGCACGACCATTCAGTTGACTATATTAATGCCTTGATAGTGGTTTAGTTGGTCCCCCAGAAGTTCCGTGCGAAGGGATCCATTTATTTTGTACACCCCAAAACTGTGTGTAAAGTTGCAGAAAAAAACGTTATTTTTAAATGTATATACATATATGTAATAACCTCCCCGTGCAACTGAGACTTTGTGACACAAAGCATGATACATTTATGAAAGGGTTAATTAAGCACTTACTTACATCATGTGTTGAATGACAATACGTTTCCGCTTAATTTTGTGAACCCTAAAAATGTATTTCTAGGAAACAAGGCGGCTATCTTTTATGATATTCTGCTTAATGGTTTGGACTGATTATGTGCAGTGTCCAGGGCCAAAAGGAGTAATTTTGTATATTGTTCCCTTTGACACTTAAATAAAGGTTAGTACTACCATTTAGATTACGAGGAGGGATGCTGGGGAAATTCGATTGGAGATGCTGTGTCGAAAGAAGCCATGGGACGAAAGAAGTATTTATTGTCGGCAATAGTTGACAAAGGCTTTCCCAGATACAACCCATTTGGTAGTATATGAGTGTGAAGACAATTATTGAACTTGACACATGACTAATTGTGTATAGGACTTTTTATTCGGTAGTGGGAGAGCACCAAATATTGCATGCTCTTCTCTTCACAAATCCTCCTCGGCATTTTTTCCCTTCCTTTTAACTGTTGTGCTAAAGGAGGAAGGTGAGAGAATCAGAGAATAATCATATTGTTGGAGGTGTGACATAGAAAAGGAAGAACGGGTTGAGACGTTTGAGAGTTCTCCTATTTATTTTCTTTTATTCCTCTCTCTTTCTCTCTTTTTATACAAAAAAAGGAGTAATTACACTGTTACCTATGTGACACATAAGTGTGCTCCTTGTTCACTTCATTCCCTGTGTAACTCCCTTCTTTTGTGGCGGAAGCACTGGGAAAAAAAGAAGTGTAACGACGTGAGAACTTATTTGAACCATTTGAATGTCAATATTACTACTAACTTCGTAATATTTATACGCGGAAAAACTCTCACAAAGGCTCGCCTTACTCGTGTGCCTCTCTTGTACCAACAATAACAAGAATGAACAACAAAAAATTATTACGAATGCGCTCTGACATCCCACATTTCTGCCCTCAACTTATTTTTATTCTCTCGCCTCATTTTAAACACCACAGACACTTGTATCTGGGTGCAATAATCTACCTTAAATACTCTCTTTATTTGCCTTTTGTTTGCCCGAACAAGAGCTTTCCAACCAGATGCAGGGATTCGTACTTTTTTTTGTTGGCCACCGTTGCAAACGGTTTTGTCAAAAAAAAAAAAATGCACGCTATTATATAGAAAAATGAATCAACTGCAAAAAAAAGTGTTTGTTAATGCACTCTTACCGGCTTCTTACCCCTTTTTTTCTGTCCTCGTCTTCTTCTTCTAATTTTATAGCCTCTTCGTTGGTGGGTGTTGCAGGGGGAAACAATAGAATGAAAACTGCATTCATTGACTCAACCTCTTGTATTCCACACGTAAGTGGTTAGGAATACCAAGTGAAATGTGCATATACAACGTATCTGTATACGTGTGCAAATGCAGTGAAGTCTACCATAAATATTATGTACATAAAGTGCGAAGGATTGTTGTCAAAAAAAGAACATTTTGACAGATGAGCATCAGAACAAGGTTTATCCTTTTGCCTTAACCGTGTCAGTTGATTAAAAGATGCTAAATCATTGAGTGCATGTAGGAACGGTGAGGGAGCTCTAAAATCATTACGCCATTTGGTTTTTACCGTTTCTATGCCTTATGTACACAATAAACCTTGAGGGATACTGGCAAATGTATGGACAGACATTAAAGCAAATGGCATGAATGGAGTTGTGTGGTGTCAAAAAGGAAAAAAAAAGATCGGCTTGATAATTATATCCCTACACAAATCTTCGTCCACCTCTACATGGTGATCATGAAAGTGTGTAGAGGAAAAAGTATGAAAGACCGAGTTTGTAACCAATACCCAATTTTTTTTATTCTTTTGGTTGGGTGGAGGAGATGATGTATTGTAGGGAAGCGTGAATCGAGGGTTGAACCTTTTTTTCCTGGTATTTTCCACCAACTTTGGAAATTTGGAGTATCGAAGATGCATAAGAAAAAAATTAAGATAAAAAGTTGTGCAGAGATTTTTTTTTCTGTTGTGCTGTACGTATGCTAAGCGGTCCTTTGTGAGGTGGAAGCACAGAATAATGTAGAGAAGTGGGCTATTACACATTTGTACCCAAAAAATAAAATAAAAGCGAAGAATCATAAATTTTTTTTACGTGCGGCGGATACCTGCCGGAGATATAAAGTATGTCTTGTCAGAGGTTAACCGATGGCGAGCTAAGTGGCATAAGGGAAAGGGAGAACTTTCTGTCAGGAAAAACAGGATTTATTAAGGAATAAAAGCAAAAGAATAAATAACAGAAATTATGAGTTATGAGCCAAGAAAGAGAGAGATAGAGAGAGGATAGGGAGAGAGAAAAAGAGGAAGCATCTTTAAAAAAAAATTGACAAGAATCTCAAGACTGACGCTTCTTATAAAAAATATTAGTTCAATGTTCAAATTACGCCAGTGAGATGAGAAGAATAACGAGTTAAAACAATTTGTAGATGCAGTTCCTCTGCTATATTCTCACAGGATAAGTTTGAAATGGTTTCTCTGCGTTCAGTGATGTATAGTATCACAATGAAAGAAAAAAAACAAGTACGTACGCAATCAAGGTCGTCACGCACTCCCACGTAATGCTCAAAGGGTTGAAGGAAATTCTGTGACTGACAGGGCGGAAAATACTTCAGCTTGGAGCATCTTCCTTTGTAAAAATCTTGTAAGACTATAAAGTGTTACTGCGGGGAAGTGGCATCAACTTAATTATTATTATCCGAGGTCCAACATTTTTTCTCTGTGGTATAACCTACAGAATATAACATGAAATCACACACGTCAATTTTTTGTAATAAGCGAGATATTTTCATAAATGGATACACAATATGCATCCATTGGAAATTATTCAAGAGATCTACGATATTTTGGTAAAACATGTAGACTTTTTTTTTTGCTAGCTTCGATCAGAACAAATGTCATTTTTTATTTGAATAACCACAAATTTACGGAAGCTCGAATTTACGTACGGGACATAATTTACGCATTTTAACCCTTTTTTCCTTATTTTCTTTCTAGATTTTCAGAACTGATAGCTCTCATCTCAGTGTCAACCACTATCTTCTTGTTCCTGCACACACAGTCGTTGACGGCCAGGATTGAGGAGATCCAAGGGGATCTCACAGCAGCCGCCTCCTCAGCGGCGGGCTCATCCGCTCGTGAAAGTAAGTTTTCTAATTCACATCCCCGCTGATATCCTTCCCCCTGACTATCCTTTGTGTCTTCAAATTACCCTTTTTTTTTATTGCAATTGCATTGCCACTGTTTAATATTTTCAACACCTCAAATTTGACTAAAATAATGAATCAATGTAAAACAAATAGACGGTTTTTTTGTTTGACAAAGGCTTTTCTCTCTCCTGGTACACCCCCTACTAATTCAGTTGTTTGCTTTGACGTTGTTTTTATTTATTGTGAACGTGCTTACCTCAATTATAGTGATGCTACACACGTTAATGGCTTTGGAATAAAGTTGGGCCTACTACCTCATTGTTTAGAGAAATTACATGTTGTCTACACTTTTATTAGGGTCTATAAACACACGTACGCTCTTATTATTAGGACCCGAATTACATCACACTGAGTTTGTCATTCACACGTTCCCACTATTAGAGGCATATCTCGTAATGAAGCTTCTTCCCAGATTTCTCCTCGCCAGAACTGATGATGTTTTTAATAAATAGTGGCTACGTATGAGTCACTGTTTATTGCTGAGTTAGTCCATGTGTATAATCACATTTCATAGTTCGGCAGCGTACGAAATTACTGACAAAAATCCTTCCATCGGCGGTACAAAGATGAATTTTTTGTTGGACATTATTCCACTCCAAGTTCATCTCACAAGGGACACTTTTCACATGTAACGCACCTTTTGAAACGAGACCAACCTTAAGATGTGCATACATAGGTACTTACCAGGGTACCTCGTGGGTAAAGCAGCTCGAGTGCATTTTGCGTTGTTGACCTCTGAGGTCTTTTTGAAAATCACGACCGGCGGACGCCCGAATTTTTAAATGGGATTTAACATGGGAAATTTCAACATGACCTCAGAGGTCAACAAAGCAAAATGCACTCGAACTGCTTTACCCGCGAGGTACCTTGCAAGTAACGACATGATAAAGCTGGTCTCGTTTCAAACGGCGCGTTACATGTGAAAAGTGTCCATTGTCAGTCCAAAAATGTTCCCGTTCCAATTAACATATTTCGGAAATTTATTTTTTATTTTACGATGCTTTTTTACGTCTTTGGTTCCCTTATATATTCCCCATGAGGAAAGAGAGATGTCCATTGTTAGCTAATAATACGGAACATGTTGAGGATGATGATGTTGAAAAAAATAATATGTGCATTGTAAAATTGCCTATGCAGAATATTTAGATGAGTGCAAGAAATAGAGAAGAGAGTTTTTTTGTGGCTGAAATGATTGTAGTCTCATATATGCTTTGTGTGTAACATATAGCCCGGGGAGTAGCTGAGAATGCACTAGGGCAACGTTTTATCATTCTTTGTCCCTCCTTTATTCCCATCTCGAAAACCCTTTTTATCTTCTTACATGTTTTTTTCACACACAAAAATGTACACATCACAATTTTAGCAAGTAAGTGTGAACAAATCCGTCGGAGTTTATGTATAAGAGTGAAGTACAGGGGATAAGATTGTAAATATTCAAAATGGTAAAAGTCAAAAGGAGGAAAAAATATTCCGTAGGGGTAGAAGATGTTCAGTGTAGTTGCTAGGAGAGGTTTGAATGAATTTGAATGAAAGTCTCATTGGATTATACGGAGCATAACGGGAATCTGTGGGGGTGAGGAATAATATAATTTTGTAAAAGAGAGTGTGGGGTATTTTGGTTCTTTTGTTGATTTTAACAATTATTAACATTATCATAATGCTGAAAGAGTCCAAAAGAAACCATACGATACCTTCCCTTCCCTTCTTCCCAACATCCTTTTTCACCGCTCTCTTCCCATGCTATTTCTTTTTATTGCCCAATGCTTATGGATAATGTTTAAAAAATGGAAGAGATGTAGAGAGATGGTTATTCTTCCTTATGCTTTTAAACTAAATATAATGATTTTTTTCCTTTCTTCCTTGGCAGATCAACAACCTGTAAATCCACATCATTCCCAGCCTTCGGAAGAGACAACGGTGAAAGGAAAATCTCAGGGTTTATTCCTGCACACGACCAAGAGAGTAAGGGTAGTTTTTTTTTCAAATGCACCATTTTGTTATTTTTTTCTGGTACTGCCAGGAATAATTACTCCTAATCACTTTCCCAAAGACTCGTTAAAAAAATACGGTGTACCCCTCATGGAATTTCATATGAAAGGAAAATCACGTAAAAAATGAGCTGACCTCGTAAACTAGGATTGTGATTGAGCTGAAGTAGTAAAATAGAAAAAAAACATAGAAAAAAATTTATTAAGCCTCATAAAACCCACCACTCGATGACCAACAAAAGCCGGGGGTTAAAAGGCATCCGTCGTCCTCACTTGTAATGGTGAATGAAATGAAGGTAGACTCCGGTGATAATAATTAACGCCACAAAGGAGAATTGAAGAAATGGAGGAAGTGAAGGCAGCCTAGTTTAACTTGCCCTAGAAATAATTTGTATCTATATTTATATGTATTAAAATGTGTGAGTCACATATAATAATCCCCATCCTGTGTACGGCGTCATTCTTCGATTTTCTTAATGCATTTTCGTTGCGAGTTTTTTTTATTGCAACTCTTATTATTCCCACATCTGGTGAAATATACTTATAGAGGATTTTCACTGCAGGAGAGACTTTTTTTTTAGAATTTCCTTATTATACCTTTTCAAAATGGTAAAAAAAAGGAGATTAATCCGTTGAAAATGATTAACAATTCTCGCCTATTGACAAAGATTTTATATTCTGTAATTTAGGACTCTCTCTCTCTCTCCCTCAAAAAACGTGCCATCGGTCTCAAAGAGGCGAGGTTATATTATTTTAATTAAAATTACTCTTATTCTTCCATCCTGCCATAACTTTCTTAATTTTTTGGTGAGTAGCCAATGCCTTGTGTACAAAATTTTATTATTCTGTATACTTTTATGAGGGTGGCTTTCTAATGACTTCTTCTTTTGTTTGCTCCGGTTGTGTTTCATTTGTTCAGCGAGCAAAAACCTTTTTTTTTGCCTTTGAAATTTTCTACAAGTTCCTAGGGAAATTGGTGGTTTACTGCTCAAGTGCTTGGAGCGTTAAAACAACTTTACATGCATATGTGGATATGTGTATGTGTCAGGCATTTATGGCTAGTTGAATGAGTTGATTTAAATATAGTAAAAGAATAATAATTAGACACGTCTTCCCCTTTTGGAAAATTAGTCTCACATAAATTACACAGTGGTTGATAAGATGCGTTTATAAAAATTTTGAATTACTTATTATTATCCCTTTTTTGTACATTTAATATATAGGGTAAAAAGAATTGTCTATGCATTGTATCTATATGTATACACAAAAGGCGGACTCTGAAGGAGTTTGACCAAGTCTTAGTAATAAAAAAAGGATATAAGATTACACTCTCCTTTGGAATGAGGTGGCAAATGGTGGACTTGACTTAATCATACAGACTTTTCCTCCCAGTAAAAATAATTACGATTGTGACTGTATGCTCTGCTTTTAATTATGCCTCTGTAGTCGCTCTAATAATTAGACTTTAAATGGGAGTGAGAACGTGAGAAAATTCGAGGTACATCCATAGACTAAGTAAAAGCTACAATACAGCTTTTTCACTGCATTTTTTTTCTTATTCTTAAGTGCTTCCTTTTTCCCCTTGTGTATTAGGTTGATCTCCATTTTTTTGAATATCTTTCCTACAGTGAAAATACTGCTGAATGAAGTACAATAATGAGCTCAATTAGTATTTTTTAATGATGTAAACGCACACCAGCCGGTTGATGAAATGAAAATTATATCAAGAAAAGGATTGCTGTGAGTTTTATTTATACTGCATAAGAGAAAGAAGAAAGACAAAAAAAGGTGTCGTCGCAATTAGATAGTGAGTCAGTGGTGGTGCATTAAACAAAATCACAGTGTGAGATGATGACGGATTAATAATGATTAACGTGTGTAAATCTAGATACATCTTCACAACTAAAGGAAGTCGACTAATTTCGGGTAGATGAAAATAAGAGATAAAAATGGGATTAGTTAGAAAGAGGAAGTGGTGTAGAAGCAATTATTGATTGTCTGCCGAGAAACTCTGGCTGAGAAAAGTGATGGAGGTAAATAGGGGACAATTTTGTTTTTTAGAAGGAATATATAAGAATGCGATGATATCCATGGCTTTGGCTTCATCTGAATTTTCCCCTACTGTTGCTGTATGATTTTTTTTTATGAATGTGATATTACAGTACAACTTGACAGCATTGAACAATACGAGAAATGCCGTTAAGGACACATTGTTCTTCAATCGAGTGCCCAAAGTTGGGAGTCAGACCATTATGGATTTGATGCAGAGACTTGCACTCATCAACAACTTTAATTTCCATCGTGATGGCACACAGAAAGTCGAGACTATTAAGCTGAGTTACTACGAGGAGGTAAAGCAATTATATGCACACTTTTTTTTACCATGCTTTTTATATGTACATGTTATAACTTAATGCTAGTAAATTAGAAAAACACCCTGTGATGCACCTGACTGTGGGCTTGTACATAATGTGGATGATTTCATACATATTTTGCTTATGGATGTACGGCGGAAGAATAAAAAAAAATTTGGGAGAAAAGAGAGATTGTGATGGGGCAGGGATGATAGGGATGATGGGAAACTGCATGTGCATCCGTGACAGCAGTCATCACGGAGGGGATGAGCCTCAATCTTTCGAGTTATTTATAAGCAAGATTTTTTTAAAATATTAAATTGTATACATATTCATAATCATCACCGCCTCCCTTTTTTGTGATATTGCGAATGCTCATAAAAATTTTAAAGGGGCATATTTTGAATTTTTTCTCGCCTACATTGGGTGATTTTTATTGTGGAAACAGAGTTTCACCTTCGAATACAAACGGATTTTTGTTTGGATTTAGGCAGCAGCTGGTGAAGTGAAGGTTGGATTAACACCAGCTATTTGGGAACAAATTTTTGGCTACTCAATCTTCCCATTGTCTCTTTTTCCTTCTCCTTCTCTCCTTTTCGCTGTCTGTCTCTTTCTCTCTCTGCCTCCTAAATCCCTCTCTCCCAAGTTTTTTATCTCTTTTCCTCTGGTGTTTGTTTCTCTTTCTCTTTTTTCTCTTTCACTCTCCCTGCCCTCCTTCTCTCAGTCTTTCGATTCCTTTTGTTTTTTTCTCTCTCCGTCTGCTTTGCTCTTTTTCTCCATCTGTTTTTCTCTGTAGCTTTCTCCCTGTTTGTCGATGCCGCGCTCTCTATTTTACTCTATCTTTGTTTTTTATCTCTATCTGTTTATCTTCTTTTTCTCACCATCTTTCCGTCTGTCTCCGTACTTCACCCTGCTCTATCTCTCTCCATCTTCCTGCTTATCTGCTCTTTCTGCTAATTTCCCCTAGCTTTCTCTCTACCCTCTTTTTTATCCCCCCCCCCTCTCTCTTTCTCTCTCTCCCTGTCTCTTACTCTTTTCTTTGTTCTCCTGCGACCACGATTTCATTAACAGTCTTAATTCTCCTCACCTTATTTCCCCCAAAACATCATGAATTGTTGTTCTTTGAGTATTAATAAACATTAGCGTCCCTCTACCACACTCCTTTATCTGTTGTAGTTCTGCTCACATCTTCTATGATTTCTGGTACCTAATAATGCTTCTTTTTGTTCATATATTCTATGCTTTTATTTATTTACTTTTTTTCATTTTCAGATTTTTTACCCCTTTCCTTCAGGTGCGCAGTTTTCTTGAGCAAATAATTTCGTTTTTGCCACCGTATGTATGGTCCTTTCTCTGTGGCGATTTGATTTTTGCTCCCAACAAATCTGGCTCTCTGTACATTACAGAGAGTCTTTCAAAACCTTTTCACTTTCTCCATCATCTCCATTTTTTACTCTCTCTCTCTCTCTCTCTCTCTCTGTATTACAGTCTCTTTCAATATTATCATTCGTCTCTCCATCTGAACATACGGAAGATATAGTCCCTTGGCCGGTGATGATTATTAATAGCCAAGAAAAAAGATTTTTTTATTCTTTTTACAAAAGAAAGGATCTCCAAGAACATTTGCGTTTTGTTACTGAAAAAGCTCGGATTTCAATTTCAAGCTTTTATATACATATCCAAGAGTTGAGGTTTGTAAATGCAATGGTGTACATACAACTGAATTGACTGAGTATTAGGGGGTGCTGGTTATTAATGTCAGAAAAAGACAGAGCTAAAATATCCGGACATGAATCATGCAGATGTGCATATAATATGTTTTTTTTTAATTTGATAACTTTTACAGAGTCGACTGACAACCATGATTGATATGTTCGTCCCTCCGTCCACCTATGTAAAGCATACCTGCTTCAGTAATTTCACTCGGTAAAATTCCTTTGTATATCCTTTATTGTTACGATACAATAGTAAAAGTTTTTTACGTATCTGTATTTAGATGAATTGTATTTCATATGAATCAGAATTTCACGGTGATGTTCCTCCAAGATTAAATTGATGAAAATATGGACAAAACTATTATTGCCAGTAACTCACTTTCCTCACCGCCTTTTTCCCCCACGAAGTAATTGAAGTGACGATTTGATATTTAACACATCCTTAGGAGTTCCTCCTCTCTTTCCTTTTTTTTTTAATTTCTGCCAAGCTATTTACACAACTGATTGAACACCTGGGAGTATACAAATTTTCCATTTCCCTCAATATCTTCCCTATGCTCGTACTTATTGTGTATTTTTCTCCCTAATTGTTCGACATTTTCTATTTGTTAAGAAGAGAGAGGGAGACTCCTGAAGAGCAATGCCTTCTAATAGTGAGAGAGTTATTGTTTTGGCCACTAACTACATGTGTGCTGCTACTCTATACTTATTGACTGTGGTTGCATTGGCAAGAATGGGATTCACGATGCGAGAAAATATACTCGTGTTGACACAAACTATTGACACACTCCATTACTCCCTTTAATTCTCTTGGACTTGTGTGTGAGGACTGTGAAAGTGCATGAATTCTCTTCTATTTGTACTATGTTGATTCATAATGCCCCAACAGACATGGTCATCCGATGCCCATTTACATGAATTTCGTCAGGGATCCCATCGAGCGGGTCATCTCGTGGTTCTACTACATCCGAGCTCCCTGGTACATCGTCGAGAGGAAGCAGGCCTTCCCCGATTTACCCCTCCCCGCCCCCTTCTGGCTCAAAAAGGTTCGTCCCGCCTTTATCATTTTTATTAACACTCATGTTTGATTAATTTTATTTTTATGCAAGTTTTTTTAATTTCATTTACGCCTTTTTATGCGAAGTTTCCATCTTTAATACACTCGTCCTAATATCATTTTATTATATTAAAATTAAACTACATGCATTAAATATTATTACTACAACATAAACGGATTTTAAGGGTGACTTTCACTATTTATACGAGGGATTATGTATATTATTATTAACCGTTGTGCAAGTTCAATAACTGTTTACATCATTTGATTCTTTATTATATTCCTTTGCAAATCTAAAATCTTGTTTTAGTAGCAATCTACCAATGTATACAATACACGAATGTTACATTCTTGGATGTCTTCCATTAACCCTTTCTCTCACCAGCTCTCCCTTTATTGTGGATGTAGAGCTATTTTGTGTAAATAGAGTCCAGAGATTTTATTCATAAAATACATTGTGTAATGGACATAAAGTTGGAAATATAATTTTTTTTATACATTGGATTATCGGTTGAAGGAATATTAGTAGGGAAAAATTGCATCACTTGAAGCATTAAATTTTTTTTATAACCCATTGAATACAAGCAGTGCGCGAGGAGAAGATTCGAATTCGAAGGGTCTTGTATGTATGTACACTTCCAATGTCTGTAAGGTGTGGTTGACTTTGTGGAAATAAATGTATAGATATGGAGATATATTAATTGTTGTGAATGTTGGTGATTGCAGGACTTTGAATTCTGTGTCCGCTCCGGGGACAGAGAGTGCACTTTCATCCCCGGGGAGTACCATGACGGCGTGGGAGATCATCGACGTCAAGCCATGTTCTTCTGTGGTCATGACGAACGTTGCGTGTAAGCACAATTCTATGAAGTCACCATTAGCATGCATATTTTTTCATTCCCAGTCAAATCTTATTGTTTCAATTTCGCACACATAAAAATCTTTTTTTTTTGGCAAAATCTCATATGTATGCACACCTTTGCATGCAAAAATTATTTGATAATTCTGCTTATGGAGTAGAGAGAGAGACGTCTGTCTCCCATGACAATTCTCATTGTCATGGTCTTCACCAGGGGAAAATGACTAGTCATCATCATTATCACGGGCAAATGAGGGAAGATGTGTAGAAAAGGCAGGAAACTGCCGTTTTTTCCCAAGGATTTCCAATCTTAATATGTCATGGTATGGCAGTATATGCATTGGGATAAATTGGGTAAAGCAGATAAGGATTAGCGACTGGCAAATCCCTGCCATTCACAAATTTTTAGTAACATTTATTTTTTGCATATATTTTTTTAACTCTTTCTTTTTTTGGTTGAGGTGGGAATGAAAGTTTTTTTTTATTCCTGTTGAAAAAAAGCGAATAGTCAAAAATATTAAATGAAAAGAATAAGTCACCAAATGATAACAATAATGCTACCTGGGAAGCTCTTTGAATGGATATTAATTGACCACAAGTGTCCAATATTTATTAATAATTTTCCACACATGTATTTGCAGACGTTAGCTACTCAAGATTGACTCAAAACTGCATATTGCGTTCTTATTACTATCATTACCTCCGTCATGATTATTTGCTGTAAGTGGGATCAAGTGAAAGCTGTCAAAAGAACTTTTTTTTCTTTTCTCTGCAAATAATCTAATATCTCACTTCACCAACACCTCGCCATTCTCTACTGACAATGATGGTTTGTAATTTAGACAAAAATGAGCCTCTTCCTTTCCTTTAACTGTACCTATGGCTACCTTGGCAGGTAATTTATTACAGGAGTTTCACTCCCTTTTAGAATAGTGCTGTCCATCCAGTTGCTGTGTAATGGCTTTAAATTTGTGGTTTTCTTTTTTCTATTTACCACCCCTGCAATTTTAAGACTGACTATATGGGATGTAATGTGCGTACGTATCCGCTGTAGGGAATCGCATGTTTAATGAAAGGGCTATTAGGTAGTGGGAAACGCCTGTTTAAGATTCATCTACAGTGTTGCTGCTACGTATTTTTAGCACAACTTGGCACGTAAAAAAGGAAATTAGCAGCAAAATTCATTATTTAATGACTTCCTCGCAAACCTTGTCTTTGGATCGAGATTATTCAGGAGATTTCTTCTTGTAAATTCTGTAACTTATGGGCTGGAAAAGGATGCATGGAGCTTAGAAAATGATCGGATTATGTCTATCTCAATAATTTGTATTTACGGACGAATTGTTTTCCTTTGGGACGGGTTTTCAGGGAATTTAATGGAGAGTGGGCTGTTCAGCAAGCCAAAAGACACGTGGAGGAGAATTACGCGGTTGTCGGGGTATTAGAAGACATGGAGATCACTTTGCAGGTCCTCGAAGGATACATCCCCAGATTTTTTAAAGGAGCTCCGCAGGTTTATTATGGTCAGTGAACATTTAATTTTGCTTAGTCTACCATGTCATTGGCGTAAAAACAATGTTATGACTTTGAATGGATGGAATTGTGTAAGATAAACTTGGTATTGGACAGAAAACTTGCAAGTGATGCAGCGCATCAACAAAAACATCTACAAGCCACCGGTTTCGGAGGAAGTAAAAAATATTTTGAGGCAGAATTTCACCCGGGAAATTGACTTCTACGAATTTTGTCGGCAGAGACTCCACCAGCAGTACCAGGCACTGCTACAATATCGACAAGAAAACACTAATGTTATCAATAACAATGAACTGTACCGATTAGTTCCTCCTGAAGAGCCCCAGCAAAATGAAGTATTCCAGGAAGAACAGTGATATCATAGCATCTATAATAAAACGTAAATAGTTTTTTTCCATCGTCCTAAAATAAAATTAGGCATCTCTTAGGACTAACAAGGTACATATATATTTTTGTAAAAGAACTTTTTGTTTCTTCAAAATTAATGCCACACGACCAATGTAAATTTTTCATGAAAGTTCCATGTTCATCATATATGATCGTTACCGCTCGCAAGATATTGAGTAAATGATGTTTTAATTGTGTGGACACAACATATTGTAAAAACAGCCGTCCGAGGGGTTAGTTGAGACTGAGGAATTATTATTCATAATAAAAGTAAATGTAAGCCTGTCTTGAAAATAGTGAATTAGAATAACACATATAGTTTTTTCAATTTTATTTGAAAGTACTTTCTCATGTTCCAGATATTTTCTCTGAAAAGGGAATCAAATTTTTATCCGTTGAATGATTATGCATTTTACAAAAAATGTGTTTCAAATAAAGCAAGTCTTTTTCAAGTGAAAGTGCAAACTGGTACATGGTCGAGCATCTGGCTTGTGAATTTCAATTGTGTGTTGACGCTTGGTTTAAATAATTCAGTATTTTTTCTTGAAACCCTTCTGTGCTGAATATTATTTTTTTTAAAGGAAGATTGCATTTGTATTTTGTTCCAATTTTGAGGATAGAGTAGAAAAAGGGCAAAATTTGCATCTTTTTATTTTTGTCTACAACAATAACAACTCCGGCAGCCATGAAAAACACCTTAGTCAAATTGATTGTGTAATTTCACATATCATGTATATTTCACATTAAAAAACCTTCCACAGTTTTTTTCGTGAAAATTTTTGTTAACTATTATTTTTATTATGTTAAGGTGTAATAATAGGAATTATTATTAAGTAAGAGACGGAATTTTATTATACAAAATTTCACTGACATGCATTC
This sequence comes from Disparrhopalites patrizii, assembly GCA_034698585.1. Lineage (NCBI taxonomy): Eukaryota > Metazoa > Arthropoda > Collembola > Symphypleona > Sminthuridae > Disparrhopalites > Disparrhopalites patrizii. The sequence goes on from JAQGBT010000435.1 coordinate 47,496, forward strand.
ATGTTTGCCTTGGTATACACAGTGTGCTTTTGAACATTATTTAGAAACAAGATATTCTGTTTTTGCTCATAAATTAAAATGGTTTTGTTGGATCGTAAACAGAATGGTGGTAAATCCGATTACTATCCCTAATAGTTTCTTTAGCTATGAATGTCTTCAACAATAGTTGTTTTTGATTAGTATTAGTTGTTGATAATTTACCATTCCTTAAGCAAATTTTCTTTACAGAAAAACTAAATGACTAGTTTTTTTCTCTCACTTGCTAGCAATGATGACACCGCGTGCTATAGTTTAAATTTAATGCGAAGGATGAAATGATACATTTTAAGTATAGAGGCGAAATAATAATAATGTGCTAAGAATAGAAATGCAATACACCGATTTTTTATGACTTTTAAAAAAGTTATTAGATGCGAATGTATAGTTTTTTGTATGTGTAAACAAATAATATTATATCGAGTAAAACACGTGAGATTCCCAAAATAAAGTATGTTGCGTTATTGTGGAAAAAACACGTTTTTTCTAGCATAAAAGCACATACTAATGTGTGTTTGTGCAAAACACCTTGAATGCCCTTCCATGTAAATCAAGTGCTTATTTATTATTATTATTATTTGGTCTCATAAGAGAAAATGACAATTTGAATGCAGATGAGTTATTCTCAAATTGCCTCATTTCTCATCCTTAAGGGGGAATAGGCTACACGAACGATCTTCCAAGCATTTGAGACTATTCATCTCACACGACCAAAAAAGATCTCACATGATAACTACTGTCATAATTTGAGCAGACACTATTTAGACGTAAACCGCAACCTCAAGAATTCAGCCCCTCACTTTGTTTTTTTCTCCCTTTTTTGCTGTAACATGTGAAGAATATGAATAAAAAATCTTTTGTAACTCACAATTTGGGGTTTCCACATGCTAAGCTACAAAGCTGGGTATTATGTGTACAATTGCGTATTTAATCCAAGCCTCTGGGCGTGAAAGAGTGAAAGCCTTATTCACCTGAATGCATGAAAAGTGTCTTTGAAGCACCTTTACTTGTTTTTAATTTTTTTCCCGTCGACAAAATTAAAATAAAAAAATTCAAGGAGTACTTGTAACCGGACCTGCGAGCAACCAACGCTAGAAAATTGTGATGAATTATTATTTACGAGAAGATTAGACAGCCGAACTATGCAATGCGTCCACATTTCCCCCAAATGTTCTTTTAAAATAACGTGTTGGCCCACTGCAATCTGCTCTCTTATTATCTCACGGTGAGTTTTAAAGACCCAAACGGATTGACTGTAAAATTCACTAATTGAGATAATAGTACCACGTATGAAGAGTTGTCGCAAAAGATAGCTAAAGGTCAACTTGAACGTCACACTCCTGTCTCCTGTAATAATTAATACTAATACTCCATTACCTGTGTACGTGACCGTATTTAATATTTTAGTAGTTGTTTGCTATCCCATTTGCTTACTATCCTTTGAATCTGATCTCTCCTAAAATCCTAGGGGCATATGACGCCACCAAAATAAATTCCTTTCACGCCAGTCCGATCTGCTATTGAACTTGATTGAAGCAAAGAAACTTGCAGAGATGCCCTCTCACAATCCGCAACGTCCACTATGTTTCTCGGATGTAAACCAAAGTTAATTATGATTTAGTTAATAACATAACAGATATGGCATTGACGAAACAGCGAGAGGTTACACCAGAGTCCTTGTATTCACTGAATAAGTAAGTAGGAGCTTGAACCATGCATTCTTTTTTTTCGAACGTTGTCCAACAACAGCAGGTGATTCCATTTCAATAACCTTGCTCATTAAAAGTCCATAGAGGTGGTAATAAGTCACTAAATAAGTCGTACTTGATGAAATCGAATACAATACAATCAGTGGCACCCTGAACATGTGAGCATTGTCTGGCCGAGATTTGTTCTCAAACAAGTGCTAAACTGTGTACAGGTATAACTGGAGCTTTGGGGGGAGGGGGGAATATTTTAACCACGTTATGCAAACATTTTGGAAACAAAATAAAATGCGAACATATATGTACATATACCAATAAGTCAGCTGGCATTGTTTACCTGTATTCTCCCTCGAAGCAGAAGATCAAAAATAAAAATGTACATTCACGCAGAAAAACGCGAGTTGCAATTTGTATACTGATACAATACGCACACGCTTGTGTGTATATTCATTTTATTCAGCTCAAATATAAGCTCAAACGCCAAACAACTAAATTAAATTAAATGACATGGAGGCAGGAAACCATATATTTCATTTCATTTGGCTTCACATGACTTTCATTTGGCACGACCGCTGAATTAAGTACTGCAGAAATTCATTTTAAAAAACAACAATCAATCTCTTGGTTTAAACAACAATCTACGCAATAACCGCTTCTCCAAATGATAATATGTTGGTCAGTCAAATAGCGGTTGTTATTTGCATCAAGTTATCCTTTTTTACAAAGTATTAAATTACGAGAGTATTGACCAAAGTTCGTCAAAATTGACTAACTTATTTTAATCATGCTTAGAATGCCTCTACCCATAATGTTTAAATAGGTAAAAACGAGTACCTTTTTGGGTTTGACCTCCCGAGGTGAATATGGTCACGGAACAAACTTGGTCAAATGACCCGGACTTTTTTAAGCATGTTTAAAATGTCTCTACAAATCATGTTTAAATGGGACCAAAATGTGTAATCTATTGGTTTACACTTTACACTATTGGTTTGGTGACCTTCATAGGTCACCAAAGTTGTTACATTTTGAACCATTAACAAACATAATAAAGTGTCATTTCGCCTCATCCCTTCAATAAGAACATATTCAACCCAGTAATATCCACATCAGTACAAAACACATTATGACTACGTTTCCCATTGGTCATAACAGCGACATTTCAGCTATACATGACATAATCTATATATATACATGCATGAATGAACGAGGGTATTTGAAAGAAAACGTAGTAAACATACAAGACACAATGCACCATTTTTATAATTTGAAGCAATGCCAGCTTCTTCGAACCATTTGGCTGAGTGTGTTCGAGAAAATAAAATGTGGATCAACTCGCGTTGTTCCTCTTCGCGCTAACAAATAAGAAGGCTTGTGGATTTGGTTTAGATCTGTGACCGTCAACGACCATGCAAGTCACATCGAAATTCCTTTCGTCCAGCACTTGCGAATCGAGTTGTGGACAGGAATGTTAAATAAGGGGCATAAGTATTTGGTGGCAAGGTTGTCCTTTAATTTACATTTACTAAATACATATACACAGTAAAGAACGAGGAAATATGTTACTTACAACAAACCATGCGTCAACGAGGGTCATTTTGAACGCATGTGTACGAAGATGCATTGAAGATTTTGAAGACACTCATCACGGAATACCCGGATTTCTTGAGGCGGATTTAGACCACAAAGTTGATATTATTCTTCGGAATTGTATATCCAAATACAGATTTCTCCATCGGGGGTGTACCACTTTCATCCACAGCTCCACGCTGCGGGCGTCCAAGTGCCTCATTACTGTAAGTATTGCATGGGTGGACCCTCGCTGTAACATCCCTTAAAAGGGAAGGACAAGACAAATTTGTGCACACATTTGCTTTCCCGGCTGCTAGCGAGTGCGCATGAAATTTTATAATATCTGTATTTGAAATTTCAATCGTTCCACATCCCACATACAATGAATTCCACAGTTTTTTTGGACAGAGCGATTTACTGGATGACCAACTGGGAATCATAAACATAGCGGCGATGTTTGCATGGAACGTATCAAGGGTATTAATATATATATTATATAAATCATATATGTCAATGAAGAATCGTATCTGATCATCTTCACTGAGCACTAATTCACCACGTAATCGTCTCCAGTTCAGTTTAATGTACAAATGATAATCTCCCAAACAAATCAAAGCATGAAAAATCAAATATCTCCTGAAGACACAATTGACACAAGATAGAGCGAGAGAAAATTATGTCTTAATTATAATTTATATGTATATAATTATGCATATAAATATAAATTATATATAAACATAATTTATATGCATATAAATATAAATTATATATAAACATAATTATATAAAAATTTATATGTTAATTATATGAAGTGGTTCTGTCGGAAAATTTATGATACGGCACATATTTCGATTTTTCACACATTTCTCGAGTCATGCTTAATTTGTTTGTCGCTGGATTGTGTCAGAAAATGTACAATGGATGTGTTTTGTAATTATAATTTTACTATTCGTACGCACTCCCCCAGTTGCTTCAGTTCTACGCGGAAGTCAATAATGGTTACGCTTACGAACGATGCTCCCTCTTTAGATTGTGGCCGGATACATTCTGGATGAGCAGGTGGGGACTCGGCTACACGCAAAACACTGTTTTCAGATGAGTGAGATTGCAAGTATTGCATTCGGGTATTTTGCAGTCGGGATCGAACTCCTGGAAGTTGCACTGGATCTGGTGAAGATTGGCGGCTCAATGAATCAGACAGTTATAGAAGATGCCTTAGCAAGCGCAATCATGCGAGTAAGCTTCATTTGTAGCACAAATATAGAAAGTCCTGCTGTATTATTAGTCTCCGTGTAAAGAATAATTGTTTACCTGTGCATATGTTATATGATTTCAAATAATTAAGGTCATTTGCGATAAATAAGACAGTATTTGTTTTTAGAACAGCTAGTACAGCACAGGCGTTACACAAGCGGCCAAAAAAAAGCCAATCTATACAGATCAGAAAAGCACGCCTGCTTTCTTTTCGAGAAGAATTTTGCATTTAATTATATTGGAAAGTGGTTGTGATTTACAGCACGACCAACAATACGATCGGAATCCGAATTCTTACTTGTTCAGTCAAAACATGGGCCCGTTGCGAAAAGAGTACCCAGATTCTTACATGACAATGCGATATCCGCTGAGACTGACGAGATGTCGGCGGAGACGCTTGCATTTTTGGAGACCTCATGGTAAAGTTTAAAGTAGCATGGGCAAGCGAGATGAACCAAATAGAAAACTGTTTCAAATTGGTGCTACTATTGTATAAGATAAATTGCAGGTGCCTGAGCAAGTCCAAATGGTGTAGCTATGCTATTCCTCCCGTACGGCGCAAGCCAATGAAATATTCTAGTGCATAATTATTTGTAAAATTACACGCAAACACATCGTAATTCATAGACTGAAGAGATGCGAAGAAAGCTCTTCTGTTGGCTGGACTCGGAGAAAGATCCATACTGGAAAATGTAGCCGCTTAAAGTGGAGCAAATCGGTGAAGCTCCAGATATTTTTCAAGTCCATCATATCTATGGTGAGAAGGCCATTCGTGCCATAAATGAGAGCTACGTTCGAAACCTGGAAGCTGACTGGCAATGGTGTCATGGTCCAGAAATCAGGAGATCTTTGATTGACAGGCACCTGGTGACCGGTACACCAGACGAATTCAGGCCTGTGCGTAATTACAATTACTATATTTTAATTAATAATTAAATTACTTGCAGTAATTAGTAATTGAGTAAT
>JAQGBT010000436.1:0-53014 GCA_034698585.1 Disparrhopalites patrizii
ATCTTTTTTTTTCTGTACTCATATTGTATATATATATATATATATATATATATATATTTATGTATATTTTTGGAGATATGTACATGTTTACGTGGGCATTTTTTTGTGTCCTTATACAATTTAATAATAACTATATTTATGCAAAGTATTTTTTCCATATTAAGTGTTAAAGTATATGCGTGTATTTATATTATTATATATGGAATTTTTTTTATCCCACAGGTAAGTATAATATTAATCATAACGATTTAACAATAATGATATCTTTTAATCCTTTTGATGTTTCCTTTTGGTATAGCAGAATCGTAGTTTTTTAGCGAACACGCAAGTTTTATGTATGTACATAAGTATATGTATGTTTTTTTAAATGCTCTCCATTACACACGTAACAGCACACTGAAAAGTAATTGTGTGTATATATGTAAGTATCCTTGTAACTAAAATAATAATGGTACTTAATCACTATTTTTTACTACTATTTAATTACGATAACATCATACAAAAAGGAAGCGCGGTTGTATATAATTTTTTTATGCACCAAAATTTCGGTTTTTTCTTACTTATTCCCTCTTCCCTCCTTTAAATTCCTTTTTTTAAATAAATAACGAGCTTTCCCTTCCAATCTCACTTCTCCCATTAAAATGGATTAGCATGTGGTTTTTTTTTTTTTTTTTGGAAAATCACCAAAGATAATCACGGGAGAAATCATTGGATTCATCTGGTTTTGTAACAAAAAACTAATTATTTCACAACATTAGCACTAAGGACGTGGAATAGTAAGTGATTTGATCATATAAAATAGAAATAAAAAGAAGTATAAAAAACAAGTAAAAGACCATTCACTCTTAATGAATTCGTTTAAAGGTATTTAGAAATCTTCAAGACATATAAAAATAAAACGGATTATGTTTGGTGAATAACCAGAACATTTCCATGCAATATAGCAAGGACTTAATGTTTTCGTCTTCCAAAATCGGATTAGCCCTACGAAATGGCTAGTATGGAGAAGATCACTTGGCGGAAGTTATAGAGCAGAAATACAAAAAAGAAATAGAGGAAAATTCATTAGAAACCATGTTTTGTTTTTAAGAAAACAAGAGTGAATTGAAAATGATTTTTCTTAAGCAGTGTTTTCAATATATTAAAATCAGAAGTTTTGATTCCTTCCTTTTGTCTCAATTCTCCTCCGCAGAAGGATCCAAAGATGATGGCGACAATTCCAATTTCACAGACGTTGTCCATAATAACTATAGTACATATGTACATATGTACATATGCATGAATGCACATTCACCTACTACTATTTAAGTAACACATATGGTTTTGTATATAAGATCTCCTCCACAGCTTTCGTTCTAATGAGCTTTGAACCAGTACATTACATTTTTTTTGTTCCTCGTGACATTGATTTCTTTCTTTTTACATTTTTTTTTTTACATAACGTTGTCCCTGTCTCAGTTCTGGTTAAACCTAGTTATTGCCCTTGGCTTCTGTGACTAAAAAAAATGCTAAAAAGGAAATTCTTCATGCTAGACATGTCTATTCAAACTGATAGTATTACATTACGTAGAACTTATTTAAATTCGGCGAGTTCGTTTTTTTTATAGCCATATGTATACTGGTAGCACTTTATATTTTTGAATTTGATTACACAGTACAGTAATTTGAGGGAGTCAGTCCTCTGGTTAAAATGTCAATAAAAGTAAGTAAATGTTGATTTAAACAAAAAAATCCCCCATACATTTAAAAGGACTGACCACTCTACATTAGAAGAAGCCGTCACACACACACACAAAAAAAGTTTTTGAAGCAGAATTTTATTAGGATTCCATTTATATCAGTCCAACAACTCTTTGTCAGAGTTGTGTTGGTAAGTTTTTTTTAAGCCTATGTAATGTACAGAGCTCCTCCCCTTTTTTGGAATGATTTTCTCTCCCCGAGAATTTTCCCTCTGGTTTTAATTTACAACAACTTTTTTTTTTGGAGTTGCTGATTTCTTTTGCTCTAACATGGGAAAATATTTAGCACTGATAGAATCTATGTTGGCATTGATATTCCCTGGGGGTTATATAGCCCACATTGATTAAAACCATGCATTCCCTATGTGGAAATGTGGGTGAAATCCGGGTAAAATAAAGCACGGTTTAAATCATGCTGATTAAATTGAGTGGGAACGGGTTGGAGATATTATTTTTTGGAAATTGAATATTCTCTTCTCATACCTTTTCTTCCTTCCATGTACATACCAAAACCTGTGAAGAGGCCCCCGGTCATATTTTTCCTATACATAAGCTCAAGAGTAATTTGGTTAGGCAAGAGCTCAGTGTCCCATTAACTGATTGAAAATTAATAGTTTTTAGTAGGATCAAAAACACAGGGGATGTCCCCAATTTCAAAGAAGATAGGCTTTGGATCCTAACCACAATTCATTTCGTTAATTGAACTTTTTTCTCCGGAGGAGACATGGGGTGAAATATCAATTATTATTATTTATAAATTGTCAAACCAGTGAAAATTAATCCCAGAGTTTGAACCCGAGGGGAAAAACTCACTCCAATTTCTCTCTTCAATACTTCCCCCTCCCCTCCAAAATAAAAACTACGTTGTTTATGGGCGTGAAAAGATTACTTTGGAAATTCCGTATTGGCAGTGAATGAAAAATTTTCAGTTCGGGGGGAATTTGGCTGTCGAGCAGGAGTACATTTGTTCCAATTTGTATAGAATATCAAATACATTCAGTTTCCCGACCTTTCTAAAACTCCCAATGATACATCCTTCCTTTAATCTGGTATAGCTTACTTTCCCTAGCAGGGCTTTAGTTCTGTAGGACTGACAAAAATTAATTATGTCAGTAGATTGCTAGAAATATTAGAATCAGAAAATATGTATATAATCCATTTCCTTTTATTTCCTTTCCTTTTTGCCCCCTGGTTATTGCCTCGTCCCTAATATTTCTTCAGCTGTAAATAAAATAATTAATATGGGCGGGGAAAAGATAAATGAAAATAGAGTTTTAACCTGACGTCACAAATCTATACTTTTAGTACTTTTTCATTTCAAAAAACATGTTTGGCCACGGCCAGAACAAGACCAGGCTAGTTCTGCTGTACAAATTCCTGCTAAACATAGTAGCGTATTTATTTTTGGATAAAACTAACTATTCAACATTTGAGTAAGGACACGATTGACGTCAAATTATCACATTTAAAATTCTCTGTCCGAAAAGGCAATCTAGACGGCAAAACGGCAGGTTTACAAAGCTGGAGAAAACAGTAAAATAATTTTTTTTTTTGTCAAATAATTATGCTCCCAAACATTGTGACGTCAGCAAGATAATAAATTTAATGAGAAATATTTTACACCACAAGGTAGGGAATTAAAGCTTAAAAAATGCTCATTTGGAGTAGAAAACTTTTTTGGGGATAAAATAAGTTGCACTGGGGGGAAAAAGCACAAGGCTTTCCTCAAGGTTGGAAAGAAAAGAGTTCTCACTAAGAATAGCAAGGCTTCTAAATACTTTTACAGCCCTTTAAAAAATAGTACGGCCAGACATTTTTAGGAGGAATCTCCAGCTTAGTAAATAGGCTTAATTTTCCTATGATATTCTCTTCCCACAATAATAATAAAAAGAAAGGCATCAGAGGCTCTCTTTTCACCCGGGCTTTCACCCTCTCACCATTCGCCTTTTCCCCCGTAGTAAAAACTCTTAAAAACTGAACGCATCCAAAAGAGAGGGGATAGGGGAGGAGCTGTGGTATATATATAGGCGTATATACACCTTTAAATTTCTTGTATATAAATTATTTTTAAATTTTAGGATTATTTATTATTACTTTTAAGCAATACCTCATGTATGTAAGTGATACCCACCTGATTTTACCGTAGATCCCCCTTTCAGTCCCTTGTAGGAAAAAAAAGTTTTTAATTCCGGATTATGAAGCATTGTGGGTGATACGCCCTTGAATTCATTTTTACATAACATAATTATATTCAAAAACAATTGCAATACTGTTTTACGTATATCTACAAAAATTACATACAGGGAAAAGTCAGGTAAAAAAGATTTTTTTTTGTGTGTGGCTATGACAACATTAGAGTTGATCATGTTTAAAAACATAATTATAACAAGATTATAATTATATTCACAATCATCATAATTAACCGAGAGATTAATAATAGCTATTAAACCCCAAAAAAAACTTATATCATCTACTATTGAGTGTCATTCTTCTATCTATCCTTATACATTCTCAAATAATTTCTCTGTAAATTTGTTTCCCCATGTGTAAATAGGATTTTTTCATTGCCTATACAAGCTTCTTTTTTTCTGTGTTTTTGATTTGTTCATATAACATTTATAGTTATTGTTGTAATTTTTTCCTGTATAAGAATGAATATTATGTAATTTTTTTTTTCATAATTTTTTGATTTCCTCCCATGTAGGTTTAAGTGTTCATGTCTGTCAATGTCGGTGGTATTTTTTTTATAGGATGTTTTATTAATTAATTTGGTTAGTCCTACTACTTTTTTTTAAAAGGTAATGTAGTTTGTTTTTCTTTAGCGTAAACTGTATATAATTAACCATAGTTTTGTATATAAGATTATAATTCATTATTAGTAAGTAGTAATAATCATAATTAGTAGTACAGTAATTTAATATGTTATGTATTTAGGAAGAAGACGATGGAGAGGAATTTTTTTTTTGCTATATCCTTGTTTTTTTTGTTTAGAGAGGAAGAATTTTTTTTTAAAGACGTCCGCAAGGGTCTGATGAAGACTTAAAGGTGGGTAGTTGTAGTGGTAGTAGTAGAAGATTTTTTACATCTCCTCGAAAGTAGTTATTGGTAGTGTTTTTTTCGTAGTTGGTAGATGTCAATGACAACGGTGATGATGATGATGATGATGAAGGAAATACAATTGTGAAATGGCAATGGCTGAAAGGGAAAGGAAAACGGCACTGCACTGTACTTTATGTGTTCACACGTAAATATAAGATATTAAATAGATATATATAGATATATATGGATATACATATATATGTATATAACACTCAATATATATATTTTCCAATTAGTTATATATAATTATGTGGTAATAATTATATACATGTACAATGGCTATAAAGGGTTTTTGTTTCCTTTTTGTTTGTTTTTGAATTTTTGTTTGTTTCTTTCTTTCCGCCGATATTTACATACAGAGATATAATGGTAATAATAGTAATCATAATACGTTCATCTAAAGCTGTTTTTTTTAAAGCCGTGATGTTCATATAAATGGTATGTTTTTTTTTTTGGAATTGGATTTCATTTGTGGTTGGGGGGATTTTTTTTCTGTTTTTTACCCCTCCGTACTACCACGGTATTAATAAGAATAATAATAAGAATGAAAACAAGTGTAAATAACATAATCATAATAGGTGTTCCTTTTCATACATGTCCCAAAATCATTGACAAAGGTTACTTTCGATGTCCTTTTTTTTTCTTCTTTTTTGCCTTTTTTTTTATTATTATTTTGAGGGGAGAAGAAAATGAGGAAGGGGCTAGTAAGAAGAATTACTGATGATGATAATAATAATAACAACCAATAGTAATGGGAACAGAAATGACGGAAGAAGAACGAGAATCATAAGAATTAGAAGAAGAATAGAAGAAGAGATGAATCATAAGAATGGTAACGTAAAGCTTGAAATAAGAAGAAGAAGAAGAATATATAGAAGAAGAGAAGAAGAGAAGAAGAAGAAGGAGGAGAGAAGAAGAATGAAGAAGTTGAACTTTTTTTTTATCCCCCCGACTTCAGCATTGTTGGTAAACTGAGTAAACTCCAAACAAAATAATGAGAATAAGCAATATCACTATGAAAAATATACCTAAAGTCAAGAGGAGTTCGCTCGGGATTTCCGATTTAGGTGCCGAGTTGCATGGTTTTGGTACTATTGTAGCTGTTGAAGAGACAAAAAAAAAAGAGAAAGGATGCACACATTAATTCATTCCGTCCAAGTCGCCATCATTATAGATCCTGATCCACTACTAACGTCTTAGAAAATTGGATATTTCTCATATTTCTCATAATAAATGACAATAATAAAAAAGTACAAATATAGTCAAAACAATAAACCAGTACATTTTCACATGATTCCGACTTCAGATGAAGGATCAATGCCAAAATATGATGATAGAAAAAATGAAATTGTCATATTGAAACCTAAGGAATAGATACTACTGTCGATTCTCTCTATAACAGACTCCCTTATAACAATTTTCTCTGAAAAATGGCAGAAAATGCTCCCCTCAAAAACTTTCTCCAATTATTGACACACAAAATGTTCTCTATCACTGTTTTTTCCTTTACCGGGGAAAAGTTGCTGATTTAAGCGGAACCGTTAGAAAGAGAAACGACTACAAATTTCAATGATGGAAAGCGGGAAAAGATCTATGAATGTGTGTAAAATATGAGCAGTTTGGGGGGGGGTAAATAAAAATCCTTTTGTATCAAATACAAGGATTAACAGAGGGACTATCCCATACAGTGGAAGGGGTACTAGTAAAAAAGGAGGTATAAAGAAATAAAAAAAAATCGAGGCTAGACATATGGGCCTTTTTGGTATGTTAGAGAGAAAAAAGGTAAGTATCCACGGGCATACATTTATGTATAGGTGAGGTGTATAGAGTATATAAATATGTATATAGGACTTACAAGTAGCTTGCAGTAGTTGTGGCAGATATTTTTTCCAAAAGGCACACTGCTTGAGTCGCGGACCACGTCCGATGCGGGGTGGGGAGGTCATATTTACTGACAGCTCCAAATACTCTCGCCCAAACACTGTATGGACTGGCCAATACACTTTGTTCCACGTTCCATTAGAGTAAAGGCTAGGATTCCTATTGACCAACATGTTGGTGGTGGTGGCGGCGGCCGTCGTGGTTCGTAGTAGGACCAGTGGTAGTAGTGATGGTGGTCAAGATGGTGTTAGGGATGGAAGAGGTATAGCGGTGGTCCGTTTTTTTTTTGTTAGCAGAAGAGAATAAGATAGAGAAGAAGAAAAAAAGAGGCACATTCAAAAATCATGGAGTGTATACTTATGACACATAGAAAGAGGCACGCATCCCAATGTACATAGGAGGGAGAGTTTATGGTTGCGTGCACGTGTGTGTACCAAATATGTATATATTCCCACAAGCTAATCTGGAGACTGTGACTGGGGAAAGGGAAGGAGAGAGGTGGGGGGAGGGTGAAAGTACGGAGGTAATAGATTTACTATTATATAAAAGAGCATAATATAAAATAACTTTTCTCTCAATTTCTCTCTCTTCTAACGGTTTTCTTTCTCCCTCTATATCTTACTCTCTTCTCTCTCTCACTTTCTCCATCTCTCTTACTAATTTTTATGTCTCTACATCTCTCGTGACTTTCTCGCTCTGTCTCTCCCTTACTTTCTTTAGGTCTCTTACAACTTTCTCTTCTGGTTTTACTCATTATTGTCTCTATTTGTCCCTCTTACTACTTTCTCTATTTGTTTCTGTCTCTTGTTACTTTCCCTATTTGTTTCTTTCTCGCTACTTCTCCCTACTACTTTCTTTTCTCTGTTACTAGTTTCTCTCTCAGACTTTCTGTCTTAAAGCTTTCTCTGTTTCTCCCTCCCTCTTACTACATTCTCTCTTTTCCTGTTTCTATGCTACTAGTTTCTATCTTTCACCCTTACTACTTTCTTTTCTCTGTTAATAGTTTCTCTTTTTCTTCTTACGACTGTCTCTCTACTAATATTTTTTGCCTCTCTAACTTATTGCTTTCTTTCTCCATTATTTCTTGCCTTCTCTGTTGTTTCTTGCTTTCTCTCTTTGTTATTTCTTGCTTTCCCTCTCTGTTATTTCTTGCTTTCTCTCTCTGTTATTTCTTGCTTTCTCTCTCTGTTATTTCTTGCTTTCTCTCTCTGTTATTTCTTGCTGTTTCTCTCTATTGTTTCTAGCTTTCTCTCTCTGTTATTTCTGGCTTTCTCTTTCTCTCTTACTTCTTGCTTTCTCCTTCTCTCTTACTTCTTGCTTTTTCTCTCTGTTGTTTCTAGCATTCTCTCGGTTGTTTCTTGCTTTCTCTCGGTTGTTTCTTGCTTTCTCTCTCTGTGTTATTTCTGCCTTTGTCCTTCTCTTTTACGTCTTGTTTTATTTCGCGCTCTCTTCCCGCGTACATTCTATCTTTTCATTCTTGCTTTCTCTCTCTCTTGCATTATTCTCGCTCTCTTCCTGCGTGCTTTCTTTCTCTCCTAATTCTTGCTTTGAGGAGAACGAGAGAGAGAGAGGAAGAATAGAGTGAGAGAAATCTTTTATTCTTTTTGTACCAGGGAGAAAAAAACACCCTGTACTACACTGTATAATGTATAGCTTGAACTACTACCAGTTTTATGTACACTGTATATTCACATAAATCCCAGCACTCTCTCCGTACTTCACCCCATTGTCACAGTACATATCCTCTCATTTCCACCAGTACATTATTCTCATTATTCGACCAGGTATTTGTTTTACTTTCGTTATACCCATAGAATTTTTGAGACATGGAATAAAGTATAGAAGAAAAGAAAGGAAAATGGAACTCACCCCGTTTTGGCAAAATTAGCCCAGTAACGCATCATGACACGACTGAGCATTTGTTCTTCAGTACTGTAACCTTTGGAGGGATCCAGAGGCTCTCCGAAGACAAAATTGATTTCATCAGCGTGCATCACTCCTGTCCATGAAGGCCAAAAATGTTGGGTCGACCGATGAGTGAAATAATAATAGTAGACATAATTCCCTGCCTCCGCATACCTGTAAATAGGGGGGAAATTATTAAATCATTTGTTCTTATTAAAGCCTTATTTTGCATTTATAATAAGCCCACAGACAAACTTGTTAAGGTGAGTGTCATCCGAACCAGCCTATTATCCTTAATTTTCTCTACTTAAATAAATGCATTTTATTCATTATGTAGATGACCCATCGTATTCAGATTCTACTTTCCCCCATATAAACTCATGTGTAAATCAGGTTGCTGTACCAGTATCCACGTCGGGATGCTATTGGGACATTTTTACCCGTGTACGATTGGAGTCTAAAAAACATTACCCATTGTTTGTGCCCCTGGGATAAATTGCGCCAATCCAACAATTATTTCCCCCTTTTGGCTCATTACGGAGACATAATTTGTATTTTACTTTTACTTTTGATTTTGCTCACGGCTCTCCCACATCAATATTTAGTGTGTTTTCTTGTATCAATTGAAATTACAGTGACTTTGGGATTTGTGGATTTGAGGGAGGGGGATGGGGTGTGACTCTATATTCGTGTATGTATGAGGGGATATTGAAGAAACAAAATAGAACACAAGAGCATGAACCACTCGACGCTTTTTTACTCTTGGTCTCTTGGTGATCGATTCGGTGAGAAAGCGAAAGCCAAAAATTCCAGACGAAATCGAGACTCCTACTACTACGAGCCCCACCACAAGTATTTCTTCTGCTATTACCAAGGACTTTTCTCAGACTAGGTTTTTACTACTACTACCACCGCCATTGATACTGACACTACCACTATTTCTACTGTTACTACTCCTACTCCTACTACTACTACTACCATTCCTGGAGCTGGCAGAATCCATTTCCCCCTCTTCAACATATAAAATTCACGAGTGAAAAGAAAACCTCTGAAACGTGGTCTTTCTCTGCTTTTCTCTCTCGCTTTCTCTCCCTTACTTTTTCTCTTGCTTTCTCTTTCTCAATTCCACTCTTTTCGCTTTCTCTCTCTCGCTATCTCTCTCGTCTCTCTGTCGCTATCTCTGTCTCGCTATATCTCTCGTCTCTCTGTCGCTTTCCCTCTATCGCTATCTCTCTGCCGCCATCTCTCTCGTCTCTCTGTCGCTCTCTCTCTCGTCTCTCTGTCGCTTTCTCTCTGCCACTATCTCTCTCGTCCCTCTGTCGCTATCTCTCTCTCGTCTGTCACTATCTCTATCTCGCTCTCTCCCTCGTCTCTCTGTCGCAATCTTTCTCTCCATCTCTCTCGTCTCTCTCTCGCTATCTCTCTCCCCATCTATCTCTTTTGCTTTCCTTCTCTCTCGCTCACTCTCTCTCTTTCTCGCTCTCACTTCTTCCCTCTTGCTGTCTCTCTTTCTCCTCACTTCTGCCTTCTCTCTTTTTCGCTTTCTATCTCCTTTGCTTTATCTTCCGCTTTGTTTCTCCGTTTCGCTTTCTTTCTCCCTTATTTGCTTTCACTGTCTCCTTTACATTCACTCTCTCTCCCTTGCTTTGTCTTTCCTTTGCTTTCCCCCTCTCTCTCGCCTTTTTTGCTTTTCGCTGACAATATTACATATACTATTGTGTATGTGTGTGTTGTCTTTCCCCCTAAAAAGCTCTCTCTCTCTCTCCTTTCAAACTTGGAACATTTGCAATAGTTTTTAAAGGTACGTATAAAGTTGGAAGAATTTATGGACTATTTGTCAGTAATTATGTAGTTTTATGACAAACATGAAG
The DNA here is from genome assembly GCA_034698585.1 of Disparrhopalites patrizii. Taxonomy (NCBI): domain Eukaryota; kingdom Metazoa; phylum Arthropoda; class Collembola; order Symphypleona; family Sminthuridae; genus Disparrhopalites; species Disparrhopalites patrizii. The sequence continues at coordinate 10,496 of JAQGBT010000436.1, forward strand.
TAGCGCATTGTGTGTGTGTGGGAGAGTCGAACGAGGGAGAATGAGAGAGAGAGAGAGAGAGAGAGAGAGAAAGAGAGAGCTAACAAATGTTTTTCCATATAATACCTCCCCCATATTATGTATGGTCGTATATATTATGGGCTGGTATTTGTAACCCAGTATTACAGCCACTACATGCAGGGACTTGACCGAATTCTTTCTCACTCACAACCGATTTCTAATCAACGTGCGGCTTTTCTTCACTCTCTCTCTCTCTTTCTCTTTCTCTCCCTCTCTTTCCTTCTTTCCGTTCTTTTCCCCATAATAATACATACAATCTCTCCTGGAATCACTACGATTACCACAAAGGTAGTCCATTAGAACCAATACGCTTTTTCCCTTTTGGATTCTAGGAATTTGTAGGATTTTGTGTATGTATTTTATGTTATTTTTTTTACAGCTGTACCAGCCATACGACTATTTCCCTGGATGTGAACCCAAAATTACGGAGACTGCATGAAAATGTACAATAACCGAAGGTTTATTTGTTTCGGGTTGCTTGTGTATGTATATATATGTATTTTTTTTAAAGTTGTTTATTTTTAGGTCAAACTCCATGGATTATACTGGTATTTGCATGTTGGACAGAGGATTGCTTTTGTGTGTGGGAGAGAAATACAGCTGTACCTAGTGTTATCTTTCGGGACAGCCAGTACTTACAATATTACATGTAATGGCATTCTGTGCTCATGTAATTCAATATGCTACACTGAGTATGAAGCCGGAGTACTACTAAATGGTATTGGGAGACTTTTTTTTTCCTAGAGGAAGGTGGATTATTGTTGTAGGGAGAGGTGCACTTTCATGTAGGAGTTTTTGGGGATACGAAATAGTTTGGAAACCGAAAAAAAAAATCAGGAGTCCTTCTCCCTCCACCTCCGAAAAAAAAAATGGCCAGCCATAAAGGATTTATGGGTTTTTCCCAAGGAAATTATACACTTTTGTCTTACTCACTTTTATGCTTCCACGTAAATTTCCAGTTGTAAAAGAAGAAGAAATGTATACACATTTGGATACATGTGACTATGATGGGAGAGAAAATAGGGGCAAGGAGAAAACTGGTGGCAATAGCTCATTGTTATTTGGTCCTCATTTCTCCTCCCATTTTCCACTCAGATCAGACAGTTTTACGGGGAGGTGAGGTAGCTTTCCTATTACTGGGACTACTTATTTCCTCGTAGCTCCGGATTTACCTTGTGTAAAAGGGATATATGTACGGGAATATGAACTATACTTTATTGGTCATGACTGTCGTATTTAGCACAGGTGTGTGTGAGCGGTGACTTTTCTGGGCATTGATTTGTTTCTAGGGAATTGACGAATTCAGGGAAATTTCCACATGGACGAGCTAAGACAATGAGGGAGAGACCCGGTTTTTTTTGTACTCACTTTTCTATCAACCTCTGGCGCTTCTATAATGTATTGGCAAATATATTATTATATGTATAATGTACCTTTAGCTGCACTATAATGTATACTCATCATTTTGCGTTAACACAAGCAGAGTTTATATAAAAATGTGAAAATTGAAGGAGGAAGAATTATTGTACAAAAAAGGGGCCCGGACCAGTCTGTCCAATCAATTGGACGTGTTTATAAGTACTGTAAATGTTCTTGACGGGAGTGCCAAATGGAATTTCGGTGGAATAAATATTTTTGAAATAATTCCATTCGCCATCTATTTCAAATTAGCTATGTTGCCCATGCATATGATATGAGTTTTTGCCCTGTGTATTGTGATTTAACGAGTTTTGTTCTATGCATAATCGATTAATTTTCGTCCTATATAATATAGGCTATAGGTATACATAAATACATATGTGTATCCTATATAAATATTAACAATCAACGGATGCTGCTGTTCTTTTGCACTCAGCTGGGGTATTATGCAACTTGGAGCCTCCCATTCCTAGTTCAAATATTATGCATTGCAAATGCCCTCACGCTACTATGGATGTGAAATACGTGATAAAACGGAATAGAAACATTTGAAAATGCGCCTTTAGAACACATTAACATATAAATAAAACTCTACAGTCCATAGGTAATGTTTTACAGACTTTCGTAACCATTGACAGCTTTAGTACTTGATAATTTTAATAAAAAAATCCTCAACTTTAATAAATGTGAAGTAATTCCATTTTGATCCAACACCATCCACATGTTGCACCATAAATACATAATACAACGTTTGTTGATGCTATATTTCGTAAAATTATGCCTTTTATATCTTCAATTGACCTTATTTTCTGATGGATGTCAAAAAATCAGTTCGAGTTTGAGCTCACAAATCAACAAATGACACTGATGTTTTACTCTGGTTCAAAACTCAAATATGCACATAATTTTTTAAACACTTCCCATTTGTTTCCCAAGTTTTTGGTAATATGCTCTTGTTTCTAATAATGCTATTAAATAATTCCTAAATATGCTTTTTTCTATAGATATGATTTTCATGCTTTTAGTGCTTCGTATGCTGTATATGTATGTCAAAGTTGGATGTGATCTATTCAAAATTAACTTAGATTGAATACAGATTATTCTTTTGGCTTGCCATACACATGAGGGGTAGGCAATTTTCAGGAGGAGGTACCATAATGAGAACATAGAGACGGGAGGGTAATACAAGAAATGTATATAAATATTGAAAACAAATAATGGGAAGACTCACCTCAAGGCCAATTCATTCGCATTGCATGTGAAATGTTTATCTCCGACAATTTTGTCTAGATTATCACGGTTCTTGACAGGGTCATGAGGGTTGAGCCAGTCAGTGTACTCAAAGATGACTGCTTGTCGGGCAATATTATTTAAATAGGGGTTGAGCTCCTTCACGGACTGCATGTAGTCCTTGCGGTCGACGACCACATTCTCCTCATTCTTGAAGAGTGTGGTGAGGTAGTAGATGATGAAATAGTTGCCTTCATCCGTGTTTGACCCAAGCAGTAGCGGAGTGTGTTTGAAGTGACCATTTCTGAGGGCCACCTCTGGCAACACATCCAGAAACGATCCATCCAACACTGGCACAAATGGAAACTCGCAAATACCCATTGTTCCCCACTCGTTAACCACCAATTCGCTTGCATTCATAGCTCTCAAGCACGCTATGACCTCGTCAATTCTGTATTGAAAACGTAGAAAAATCTCACTGTCACAACATCCTTTTTTTTCCCCTCTCTCGCTCTCTCCCTCACTTTTCAACCCAAAAAATCATCATATAGGTACTAATCATCAGATTGTGTCATAAGTCACAACACATTATTATTACTTATACATTACATTGTACAATAGTACAACCATACGAGGGGAAAAACGTTATAAATAGTATAAAAAAAATACTACAAAATATATTGTCAATTTCAAGTTAAAAAAAAGTACTACTTTTCCCCACAAAGAATTTGATACTTTTTTTAAAAATACTAATACAAACAAATCATGGTCCAAAAGAACAAAAAAAATTCCTAAGAAAAAGGAAATATGCGGACATTCCTACCCACGAAATGATAGACGAACCACCAAGAATGACGTAAAAAGATATTCAAATTCTATTAATTACGTACTACGATAAACAGTTACGACAATCACATTTTTTGGACTAAACAAAATACATAACGGCAACATTCATGACCAAATGCTCATTTACGACACTGAATATTTATTGAATATCTATACTAGACATTTACGAATAACTCAGAGCGGCTTCACAAAAATCCTGGGTTTTTTTTTCAAAAGTTATTCTGGGCGAATTTTGTATGGGCTTAAATGTATAGGGGCACGGGAGTATTTAATTCAATTTAATTGTGTGTAGGTATTTAAATATTATAAGAAAAGGACAGGATTTATTTTCAAGCCACTCTCAATTATATTCGTATATTAGAAAGAGAATTGTAACTACCAGCAATGGTATACACATGGAGCTATAGAATTATACAAGAATTACATCCATATATGACAAGAGTACGTAGACACGGAAGGAAGACGAGCGTGAAGAAGGAAAGATTAGAGAAAAAGGCTGACGAAGAGCACCACAATTATGTTATGGTGGGTCGACAAAGGCTACAGCATCACTGACACGCTTTCGTCACTTTCCTAAACTCAAGTCTATGTAAATAAATGGTCAAGTCTGAAATCAAGTTCACATTACGAGCTACAGAATGTTTTTTTTTTTCAGCGGCATTAAAATCGTACCAAAAGGACTAAAAGCATCATTGACAAATCTATAGAGCTATTCTCCTTGTTGGCATTCACATTTCTAAAAAATCTAATGTCTCAAAAATACGTCTACATGTTACGGAATAATTTCTACTACGGGTTATACCTGTACATTAAAGGGACATCTATGACATCGACTATGTTTGTATTTATGAGTCAAATCTATTGCTCATTATTTTGCTACTCATATCCTTCACAACAATTTATTATTCTCTGGTTCATGTCTGCTTAATAATGTATCTACTATTAGCAACGTTTTTTCCCAAATCTAAGGCACAAACTCTGCAAATGAATGTTGGGGACATAAACTGATTTCCCAAATTGAATTCACTTGGGAAATATACGCTGTATATGGTATTGTATTTTTAAGGCAACAATTACATTTTTAAGATGAATTTAAAAATAAAAAATATTTTCAAAGACTCTTGCCAAACATGGAATACCCGGGAAGCTTTAGGGTGGCAGGTTTCTGAATTTGAAATTTTGTACTGGAATAAATTTGAAATTTTTTTAACCAATCTCAGCCACTGTGCATTATATACATGTAGATACGGATACAACTAGGGACATATTGAAGTCGAAACTGATTAGAAAAAAATCTAGAGAAATCTAGAGAAATACAAATTGATTAATAAGATCAAGTTTTACCCTTTACAAAGTTCCTGTAAAAAAAAACTGACGTATGTATGGAATTGAAATGTGTGTGTAAGTATATTTCTTCTTGTAGATACATTAAAACAAAACCAATATTTTGTAAAAATAACGCCAGAAACGGTTCATTTAACATAGGAAGGGAATCCTCATTTTCATTGGTAATCAGTTCTTTACTCACATAATTTCCAGTAATACACAGACATTTACCCTTTCAATTGGCATCTTCACAAATTTACTAAAAATTTATTACATCTACTGTTCATAAATAATTCATGTGACATCCATGAACCCTTAACTCCTTCATTCCTAGCTGATCGTTCATGAATACGTAGAACGATCAATAATTACGTGGATTTTCATATTTATCCGTGGCTGTATGTATATCAATTATCAGTAGTGGTTGTAATTCAACCAAAACATAAAAATGTATGTATACAAATGAGCAAAATCAAAATCTCCTCAGAAATGCAGAGATCCGGCGTGGATAACCAGTTGAAAACCGCTGAAAAAATAACTTTATGAACTGAAAATGAATATTAAAGCTTCACGTCTAAAGTTCCGTTTTTTTTTGTGTACCAAAAATAACACCTTTCAAGGAAATTACATTGTTTGAAGGTCCTTTGAAATTGAAGAAGCTCAAAGGAGCGCCGATGTCGGATTACACAAGCATGCGCGCATTCAATAACAAACATTGGGGGAAACGACATCAAACAGGTACATATACATACATAGAGAAAGACATACATTTAAAGACAATTGACCCGATTAATCATAATCACATAATGCGTATGCATGGCGGTCTTAAGCGCAGTTTTTGGTTTCGTGAACATACTAATCTACACAGAAGACGAATAATAAAAATAATCATAACCGAAATGATCAAAATAAATCAACAAATCATACATCTCCGTCCCACAAACGAAAGGCCCAGAACCAGGACCAAATGACATCCAACATATGCATAAATATACATGTATAAACATGGAGAGAAGGGAGTACTACAGATAGGAGGAGAGGCTCTTATTATTAGTAGTACTTTCAACAATAAAATAAAAGGAGGATGTAAAAAAAGCTTCTTTTTTTATTATTATTTTATCCTTGCCATCCTACGTTAGATAAAGCCAAAGAAATCGAACGGAAAAACATATCCAATCAATAAAAGTCAGGTGAAGGATAGGGAAAACTGTAAAGGTCATGTGAATAAAAAAAAATACGGTAATGATAACAATAAAATATACACTTTCAAAAGCGCCTCAAAGAGAGCCTTTTTTTCAAGAATCAAATAGATGGGAAAAAGGTAGGGAAAAATGGGAAATAAATATCAAGACAATCAAATTAAGAGAAAAAAGTTCGAATATGGGAGACAGGCGTATTCAAGCTAGCCCGTACAAAATAAAAATAAAAGTGCAGACACAAGAACAAAAAATTGAATGTGTATCAAATATCCTGTACAAAAATAAGAGATCGAATGAATGTAGTTGACGCCAGAAAAGAAAGGAGGAGGAGGAGAAGGAGGAGGAGGAAGGGAAAATAAATAAAGAGATGGGAATGAACACTCTAGAAAATGAAAATGGGGAAAAGTGTCAAATATTAGAGAAGAATTTTTCCTGTTTTTATTGGGGAAAACGAGACATATAAAGAGGGGAAGAGGAGGAGGAGGGGGAGGAGGAGGAGGTTCTGGAGGAGAAGATGCCGCTTCAAATGTCTTCTTACATGGGAGACTGACATTTGATTTCTTCCTCCACCTCCTTCCACCCCTCCTCCCCCGACCCTTTTCCTTTTGCGTTTGATTATTTTGAAATCCGAGAATGTATATGTGTGTGTGTGTCTCCGAGTAATAGTGGAAAGTATACAATAAGTAGGAGAAAGTGAGCAAGGAAGGAAGAGAGCATTTCAAAGAAGAAAAAATAGACTGACATTTTGTTCAGTGCAATGGCGACGGTGAAAGAGGAGGGGAAAAAACGACAATGGCGAAAGGACAGGAAAGACCAAGTGGCATAGAGAAAGAAAGAAAAGGATGGAAAAAAATACAACAACGACGGGAGGGGAAAAATTGGCAAGAAATTGGAACAGAATCCGACAAGACAGGACAGGCAGGTAAGAGGAGGGAAGACGATGCAAAATACTTGGAATCACACACACACACACATGCAATGTACATACATATACCATCCACTCACATCAAGAAGACGAGAGGAGATATGACAGAGTAACAAGGAAAAACATTAGTGGGGGAAGTGATTCCTGTCAAGGGGAAGAGAGTGGAAATGATTAGGGAGAGAGAGACAGCAAGAATGAGAGAGAGAGAGAGAGAGAGAAAGAGAGAGAGAGAGGAGGAAGGGAGACGGGATGAATCAGAGAGAAGATGGAGAGAGATAACAGAGAATGCAGCAGAGAGATGAAGAAGAGAGAGAGAGCGCAAGAGAGAGAGAGAGAGGGAGAGAGAAAGAAGGAGAAAGAGAGAAAATGTGACAGAATCAAACACATGTTTTGCTCTTGCCTCCAAAAAAAAAGTTAGATGATGGGTAAATGCTCTGTTTTAGTTTTTTTTTTATTACTGTACCTTCCCTTCCAATCCCCAGGTAAATCTAGGTAGACATGCCCTATAATACATACTATGAATACTGACAACTCCTCCATAATGGGTATCTAGCTGGAGAACATAGAATTCTGTCACAAAACTTTTGGCAAGAGTTATAGAGAGAGAGAAAAAAAAATCCCCTCCGAACCATTGAGGGTTTGTTTGGGACAAAAACAAAATACTAAAACAAAGAAAAATCTCCGTTCTGTATGATTTGAGTTTCATGGAAAAAGCAAGGGAGATACAGGAGGAGGAGAATAAATACAATTTCCCCGAAATGGCTAATGGGTCAATGTTGAGGGTATATTATCAAAATTAGTTCAAATGTTTAATGTTCTCGGAAATAATTACAGGAAATGGATCTCCCCTTTACTATTGTCAATGACTCCGCGTATCATTACTCTAACTTTCTTCTCCAAGCCTCTTTTTGTTTTTTCCTGACACAATGATTGATCTTTTTTTTGGGGGGGAGGTAAGTCACAACTTTCTTTCTGGAATCATTTTAACCTAATGAGAATGTCAGGATATGGGACCGTAAGCGTGGTAGGTAACAGTGCAAACACGTATGTACGTACATATGTATGTTACTTCCTTAAGTACATGCAATCTCTACGTGCGTATAACTCTTGTATAGAAATAAATCTCCAAAGTAATATAAAAATGAGCCAGAAAACATAACAAATATCAGGGAACTTTTCTTGCAAAATCACTTCAAAGCATTGTCAATCTAGGAAGACATTCACATGGTGCAACTTGCCAAAAAATATCAGAATTTCCAGATTAAATACACAACTCAAAAAGGGACGTAGGGACGTATAACTACAGAATTAGCCCCATGTATATGAACAACTGGAGAAAATCAAATCATTATGTGAATGTATGTACAAACAAAAGGGAAGGGAAGATTTCTCTCCATACATACAAAGTAAATGGTTGGATTCGCAAGGGACACAGTCGTACACCCAGTAAAAGACGACGTCAAAAAAAAAAAAGACAAGACATTCAAGATACAAAGAAAGACAATATCGATAGCATAATGTATAGGAGGCAGAAAAAAAGCCATTATTTGTTTTCTATGGAAACAAATTTGAGACACATTCAGGACAAGAAAATTGAGAGTGGTCCCCATTCCATGGAACGTACATTACATATAAACAAAATGGGAGAGAAAAAAAACATGGAACAAAAAGAAAATACAGGATCTACAAAAAATGAAAAGAAAAGCAAGACCCTATAATAGCTTGTGATATAAAGTAGTCTAAAGTAAAACAAAAAATATATATACAAGTTCATCATTAAGATTGAGCGTAACAACATCGTGTAATACACCCAGGAATACACGGGCATAATAGGAAGTACGGAGAAATGGGAAGAAGAAAAATGTCAAGAAAGATGAAGAAGAAGAAGAAGAAAAGATGATGGAGAAAGGAGAGACATGAGGAGGAGGCGGAGGAGGAGGATATGGAGATGTTTCGACTGTCATCATTGCGGGACAGAGATTGCCATGTCAAATACAATGTAAGGGCTTTTTCACGTATGAGTGAGGGGTACATGAAAATATTAATCACATGGCATATCTCTTCCCTCCATGAGATGACATTCGCTCCCTCCACAAACTCCCCTCTTACCCATGCTCTCTTGAAACCCTTCCAAATCCTCCGTCTCTCCCTCCTCTCCTTGGGAATGCCATAAGGAAATGATGGGGAAAAATGTTACAGCGGCAGAAGAAGGCGGCACCCACAGGAAGAACAACAAAAAAAAACAAAAGGGATGACAAGGCACAAGAAACACAAGGAAGGACAAAAAAATGAAGACGGACATGTGATGCAGGAGAGGAAGGAAAAGGTATATAGGAGGGATGTATACATATACATATGTATACATACGTCCATGCATATGTGAAGAAAATATGTAGGGAGTACATATCTAGGGAGGGGAAGGGATAGGGGGAAAAGAACCAGATGAGGACCCCAGACCAAAAAGGGAGACCCAGGAGGAAATTTTTGGGAGGAGAGGGAAAGGGAGGAGGTGAGAAGGACCTCACAATAAACACAAGATGGAGTTAGGGAAAAGGGGAAAAAATACAAATAGGAATGAGATGCTCGAGGATGGAGGTTTCCAAGGGATTCATAATTAGGGGAGAAAAAGAAGGTGGAATATTGTCATTTGATGATGATGCCGTCCATTTTAAACATCCAATTATAAAGGGATCTGGGGCTTGGTAATTGTATAGACAAAACTGAAAATGCAAAATTAATTTCAAACAAACCAACAATAAGGTGAGACATTACGAATGGAAACAATTGAAAATTGGGAAAACACGGAAATAGGAAAAAATGAAAGTACGAAAATCCGAAAAAAAGAAAATTACTAAAATTCTACAAAGGATAGCACGAAAATCCGAAAAAGTGAAAGCACCAAAGTCCAAAAAGTGAAAGTACCAAAATCCGAAAAGTGAAAGCACCATACCACACAAAAATGAAAACACAAAAATCTGAATGGTGAAACTACAAAACCCCAAAATATCGGGAGTAAAAAAAATCAGAAAAATTAAAAAAATAAATATATCCAATATCATAAAACTGTACAATTGTTACAAAAATCCCCTTAAAAACTGGTATACATGGTAATTGTAAGCAAATTTCAAATCTGATTATTCCCATTTGAATCACATGCATTTGTGACCTAAATTCCCTCAATATTAAATTTGGCCTCTAGTAATACATAGAAGGGGGTAAATTAATTTTTTTTATTCAAATAAAATTGGTTGATAAAGTTCTTGGTAGAAGGAGGGAAGGGGATAATTAGCTTTATTTTATCATACACAATTCCCATGCATAGTAGGTGTACATATGTGCCTTGGAAAAGAAAACATTGGGGAAGACATTGAAGAGGAGGCCTGACAAAGACAGTGCATAGGTATATGTACATATCTCGAATCTCGGAAGAAGATGGAGGTAAAGAGGGAAAGTGAATGAGACGAAGTGGAATTGAAAAGAAGAAGAACAAGACAAGGAAGGATATGGAAAACAAAGAATGAAGACCAGGTTGAACGGGAAGGAAAGAAAAAAAAGCAAGAAGTACTTTTGTAGAAAAGAAAATATCTATATAAACCTAAGACAGAGAAAAGAGGAGGCAAACGGAATAAAAAAAAAAGTCACCTGTTTTTGTCATGAGGACAGTTGACAGCTTCAGCTAGCCGAATGCCCCTGAGGATAGACTCTTCACGAGAGATGAGAGCCCAACTAGCTGTCGCACCACCTGACTGGAGAATTGCCCGGTGGTACAAGTTACGACTCAAGGGACTGAGGAGGTGGAAAGCGACGGACACGGCTCCGGCCGACTCTCCAAAGAGTGTAATATTCTCTGGGTCACCACCAAAGCGCTCAATATTATCTTTGATGAACTTGAGTGCCTCCAGTTGGTCAAAGAGTCCAGCATTTCCGGGCACGTCGGGCGTTCCAAAGTACAGGAAGCCCAAGGAGGCCACTCGGTACTGCATGGAGACGACAATGACGTGCTCCGTTGCGGCAAGTGTTTTATGGTCGTACACGTCCAGCGTGGAGGTGCCCGAGTAGAAGCCACCACCGTAGATCCACACCATCACAGCCGCTTTATGAGGACGAGGACTGGAATTTCAACAAAAAAAGGCACAAGAAAAGATTAGTCAATTATTCACAGGGGAACAAAAATTTACAACTATTCCCAATACAATTGTCCGAATATATGAATATCGTCGTTTAACAACCAAAAGTTATTAAAAGCATGTAAGACTAATTCCAAAACTAACTACAGGCAACATTTCTTAAAAGCAAAACTAACTGTTAGTTTTACGTGCTTTTAGTTTTGCTTCTTAGACGACGATATATTGCAACTTGTTGGGAAACATTTTTCTACAAAAATATTCCCACCATTTGGGTAGAGTTTGTCAAAAACTGTATTTGTATAGCATTGGGTATACATTTTTCGAAAAATTGCAACGATTTGGGAAATATTTGTCCAAAACAAACATTGCAGTGGATATGAAAATAATTTTCAAAAACAAAAATGGCAACCAAACGGGTGTCATATTTGTCCAAAAAAAACCTTATTGCATCCATTGGAGAGACATTTTTGTCCAAAAAAACCTTATTGCATCCATTGGAGAGACATTTTTGTCCAAAAAAAACCTTATTGCATCCATTGGAGAGACATTTTTCCAAAAACTTTATTGCAACCATTCGACATACATTTGTCCAAAACGGAACTTGCAGCCATTCTTGAAACATCTGGGCAAACCAAATATTGGAGTCATTTGGAAAAGGTTAAAAAAACACATATATTGAAACTATTCGAAAAATATGTTTCCAAAAAAATATCGTAAAAAGGAATTCCTACTTCAATCGACTTTGTTGACAACGGCTCACCATATACCAGTCATTTTCCCCTTTTATAGCAAAAAATTCGTTAAAGAGAACAGAAATGTTTACGTTAACGAATAGGAGAAAGTTATTGAGAGGAGAATTTTTGCTACTGCTATGGAGGTAGACTCGTTAAAAGGAAGTCCAAATAGAATCGATTATATTCGTAAAACAATAGTCCAAAGCAATGTTGAAAGTATTCGAAAAATCCTTGTGTAAAAACATTACTGCAAATACTGGGAAAACAATAGTGGAAAAAATCATTTCAGCTATTTGGAAAACAAAATTGTAAAAAAAATACTATTAGAAAAACAATCTGTCCAAACAAGTATTACTAACTACACGGTAGAGCATGGGGCAAATACATTTCGCAGCAATTTGAATAAACAGCGGAAAAAAATGTATTTCCTCTGTTCAACAAAAAAAAAGTGGAAGTGAGAAAAACAAAAATATTTTAATGTCACCCACGTAAAACTGCATTTGAGTAATTTATCATGCATGTTTCCGTCTAAACATTTTTTTTTATTATGCTACACCAAAGCTAATACTTCTCTCTAGTAAAAATGTGTTTTCCGTTTCTTTTTATTCCCTCACACATCTCGTGACGCCCCCGCCGGATTGGGGTGGGAGAGGCGTACCCAGACATTATTTTAATTGTAGCTTGAGCCCCGCTGTCACCCCTTCCACGGGCATTTATACGTTTTTTCCCTTTTGGCTTTTCTTCTCAACCCATATTTAAAAATCTGCATATCATTCTTGTCCTTGGTTGAAATTAAATTAGAACAATTGTACACATTTATCGTTTAAAAAAACAGACCACCATCCCCATTTCTTCCCAAATGCCTTTCCACCCATCACATGCACCAAGTGCATTGCCCGTGTTGCTAATTGGGAAAATCCTCTTTCATCTAAATTCTGTATTCTATAACGTAGTCTCCTTCTCCCTGGAAGTTATTCCCTATATTTTTTGTATCCAAAACCTCCGAGAATTCATCATTGACCGTCTCTACTATGAAGTTATTTCCCCCAATTTTTTCTCCTTCCTCTTCCAATGTACATTTTCTGCCCTTATTTTAAAGGCATACTAACCTCCTGTCCGGAGAGAGATCATACCGGTCTTAAAGCGCTTTTGGTCTTCACGTACGTTTTTTTAAACGAAAAATCATGTCGAAAAAAAAATTGATACCCAAGACAACCACTACCCTTACTACTGCGACCCATACTCGAGAGGGAAAGTTGGGCTCTTTTTTATTTTACTTGCTTTACTTTCTCCACCAAGTAGTATACAGAGGAAGTTGCTCTCTTTTTTTACACTCTTCCTCAGTTTTAGAAGTAGTGGCAGTGGTAGCAGACACCGTGGCAGTAGCCATGGTGGTGTTTCCCTTGCCAAATGTCCATACATATACATACATGTGTAGGATATACACACATATTACACCTCTTGTGTCTGTGTAACATTTTTCATGAATTTCAAACGAAATACTTCTACGTACATTCTTCCTCTCGTCTCTCTTCTCTATTTCTTATTGCTCTCTCTTTCCCTTTCTTTCTCTCTTTCGTTTTCTTTCTCTAATTCCCTTTAGCTCTCTCTTTGTTTCTCTCTCTTTCTCTCTGTCTTTGTTTCTTTCTCTCTCTTTGTCTCTTTCGCTCTCTTTCTCTCTGTCTTTGTTTCTTTCTATCTCTTTGTCTCTTTCGCTCTCTTTCTCTCTGTCTTTGCTTCTTTCTATCTCTTTGTCTCTTTCGCTCTCTTTTTCTCTCTCCCTTTCTTTCTTTCTCTCTGTTTCTTTCTCTCTTTTTCTCCCTCTCTTTCTCTCTCTCTGTGCTTCTTTCTCTCCCTTTTCTCTGGTTCTCTGGTTCTGTCTCTCTTTCTGTCTCTCTTCTCTCTTTCACTTTTCTCTGATTCTCTGGTTCTGTCTCTCTTTCTGTCTCTCTTCTCTCTTTCACTTTTCTCTGATTCTCTGGTTCTCTCTCTTCTCCTTTTATCTGGTTTTTCTCTTTCTCTTTTCTCGGGTTCTGTGGTTCTCTCTTTCCCTTTTCTCAGGTTCTCTCTCTATGTTTTGTTTCTCTCTCTTCTCAGGTTCTCTCTCTTCTCAGGTTCTCTCTCTTTTGTTTGTTTCTCTTTCTCTACTCACGTTCTCTCTTTATCTTTTCTCGGGTTCTTTTCCTGCTTTCTCCCGCTTTTCTCTGTTTACTTCTTCGTCTCTATTTTCTCTGTTCATCTCTGTTTCTCTGTCTGTCTTTCCGTCGCTGTCACTCTGCTCATCTCTATTTCTCTCTCTTTCCATCTCTTTCTCCTACCTCTGGTCCTTTCTCTCTCTTTCCATCTCTTTCTCCTATATCTGGTCCTTTCTCTTTCCATATCTTTCTCCTATATCTGGTCCTTTCTCTTTCCATATCTTTCTCCTATATCTGGTCCTTTCTCTCTCTTTCCATCTCTTTCTCCTTTTTCAGGGCCTTTCTCTCTTTCTCTCTGGGTTTCTCGCCTACATCTCCTTCTCTATCTTTGTCTCTCTTTATTTCTTTCCATCTCTTTCGTTCTTTCTCACTTTCCCTCTGTCACTCACTATCCTTTTCTCTTTCACTGTCTCCCTCTTTCTCTTTGGCTGGTTTCAGCTTTGGCCGTATACCATTAATCTCGTTGACTTTCGTCGTTCCTTCTACACGTTTTGTGCGTATGCTTTGTATGTACCCCGACGACTTGCAAGTCTATACTTACTATTACTCCTATTACTTCCTCTTGTAAAGGGAGGAGATAGAGAAAGAGAGAGAGAGAGAGAAAGGACGTGCACATTCCTTCTTGCTGTAACTCTTCCCTTTACTGTGGTGGCAATAGTATGCAAGTAGTTGTGGTGGTAGTAGTAGTAGTTGCAGATAGTCATAGCCGTGGAGGAATCAACTTTCTCCGGCGGAGGAAGCCCCCCTCCCTTCTTTCTCCTCGCTTTCACTCCTTTTATATCAAGCATAAGATAAATCTCCATGGGTGCCCGTACATATGTATGTATACGTGTGTAAGATACATATACGTATATATATACATGTACATTATTGTCGAGCCGGGGGACACGTTCGATTTTTGAGCTGTAAAACTTGCCAAAAAACGATGGTGGAGGGTAAAGGTAGGAAGTTTCCCCTTTTCTATGTCCCTATCTATTATTTCCTTTTAAATAAAAAAAAATCTCCCTTTATTATTACTATCATTACTATGATCATCTTCATCACTTTCACACTTACCCGCCCTTGTCCTTCCCTCCCTTCTTTCCCTTTTCAAAACGGGAATCTCAGATTTTACTATTTTTATTCACCGATCTTCTTCAAAAATATAAAATGATGTCAGGCTTGACTTGGTTCGAAATTGACATGAATATTTTTTAAATTACGAAGCACATCCAACAATTTTGCACGTCATATAGAAGGAGAGTTTGGATGGATATTTTTACTCGCAATTATTGGAGTCAAAAGCCTTTAATATCGTCCAGGTTATGGACAGAAAAGGATTTCGGGGGGAATAAAAAACTAAACATAAATCCTGTACATTGGCATAACGGATAAATCCAGCCCAGGCCCATTTAAACCGCAGTTTCTTTTACAGTTCTACTTGTAAATAAAAGAAGCGCAAAAAGTTTATAATTTAGCAGCTAAAAAAATGTTTTACATATGACCCCATCGCTGTTTTATTACATTCTTGAGACGATTAATGAGGACACGTGAAGAGTGTGAAGAGCAAGAGTGAGGAGACATGGAGCTACGGAGAATATTTTATATGGAACAGCAATTTTGTGGGTGAGACGAAAAACATGGAAAATGGAAAGACTTCGGCAGTGAGAGAACAGAGAGAGAGAGACCCTATTCTCCAGAGACTAATCTACTGACCGTGTAAAATGGATCTATGAAACGGTTCTCTAATAGGAAATTGTAGATAATCCTCGGAGCGGTAGAAATTTAGCCAAAAAAAATAATGTCGGAGGGGAGAGAAGGAAGAGAGAAGGAAGAGAGATGGAGAGAGAGAAAGAGAGAGAGAGAAAAGAGGGAAGAAGTACTTGTGTGAGTAATGGTAGTAGTAGTAGTAGCAATTGCTGCAGTTCGTAGTAGTAGTAGTAGTAGGACGAATAGAGCGGGAAAAGAGGTAGCAGTAGCAAAAGGGGAAAGTTTTGTGATAAAATATTCCCTATTAAGCACCTAGTTTTTGAATGGCCTACAGTTAGGGATTTTTCCCAACTTTTCAAATCCTCTACCTTCTCTCCATACATATAATCATTGATTATGTTCTTGTAATCTCGTACGAATTTTTTTCTTTTCTTTTTTTTTTTTTGAGAGGCACAGGCAGAGACAGAAAGAGTTTGAAACTTTTCCAGTTTATTATATACTATAAACTTTATTATACGTTGGGAATAGAAACTCCACGTCCATACTACTATTACTACTACTACGTACTCATACGCATATAACCTGGCTACGACCACCTTGTAGAAAGAGAATACGTATGTGTAGGCATGATCACCGCTTTTATTTTACTTCCTCTACAAGACTCGCAGCAGGCTTGAGCTGTTACAGAAACACAGTGGGGAGATATGGAGAGGGAAAGGGAGAGACAGAGACAGACAGGGTAGGGAGACAGAGGCGGGGAGAGAGAAAATGAGAGAGAGGGAGAAAAAAGGAGAGAAAGAGAGAGAGAGAAAGCGAGGGAAGGAGAAAGCAGGGAGAGAGAAAATGAGAAAGAGAGAGAAAGGGAGAGAGTAAGAGAGAGAAGGAGAGAGAAGGAGAGAGAGAAGGAAAGAGAGAAAGTGAAAGAGGGAGAGAGAGAAAGAGAGAGACGGTAGCCTCAGTAGTAGTAGTAATCTTTATCTTTCCCCTTGCGACGTTTTCCCAATACTCTATCTTTTTATATGCCGAGGGAAAGCTAGAGAGAGAGAGAGAAAGACTGAATAGAGACAAGGGGATGGTGAATATTTTTTTTTACCCCATCAAAAAAAAAAAGGAAGAGTTTTACTTTATGATTATTATTTGGGAGGGAGCTCTTGTATCCTTTCCGTCGTTAGTCGAGATGTACGTTAAACTTTTGTAGTACTGTAAAACTCTGGGCTTGGTATAGTTCCGTGGTGGGGAAAGGGGAGAGCAGTCGCAGTAGTATAAAAGGAAAAAGTTGGGGGGGGGGTAGAAGGAATGAAATTAGTACAAGTCAAAGAGAAAGTACATAGTTTTTTTTTTTTTTTTTTGAGGTGGTTTGTAACAGAATCCAGGGGTTAGAGGAGGGGTGTTCATGAGTCTTGAGGGGAGGTTTAGAGATGTTACTATGTACAAGGGTGAGGGGTAAAGCTGGTCAAAAAGAAAGTGGAAGGAAGTAGGAAGTGGTAGGATTTTTTGGTCCCCTTTTTTTCCAAGTGGTTTTTGTCCATCTAAGAGAAAGGAGTTGGAAGTTGAAGGGGAAAGTGGCTGTAGTAAGACATGGTGGTGGTATGGAGGAAGCTAGTAGGAGCAGTAAAAGTAGTAGTATTAGAAGTAATAGTGGACTAATAGTGATAAAAAAAGTTAGTAGAATAAAAAAAATGGGGGAGGGGGATGAGAGAGACTCTCTTGGTACTAAAAGGGGAAATTAAATGAAAGGTTAGTACTTGACTAAAAGTAAAGGGGAAGGAGATGAGTAAATAAAATACGGGAGTATATTTTTTTGGGGGTTTAAATCCCCACCTTTTTTTTCCTATTCATTAAAAACATCCTGCGATCACATTGATAACCTATAAAAGGGGGTGGGCGAGGAGGGGATTTTTCGGGGGTAGTGCACCATAAATCTTGAAGATAAGTAGATGTATCTATACATATGGGTATACCATGGATATATTGTATTTCCGCATTATATACGATCTATCATAATGATGGAAGTTTGATTTGTATTTAAAAATGTATTAAAAAATTGATTTGATTTTTTTTAGGAACTTTTTCTTACCTGGGAGTAACGACATTGAGGTATAGGCAGTCCTCTGACAAAGGTGTGTTGGGATTCCACATGGCTGCTCCCGCAAAATCAGGAAATAGAGTATCAATAATTTGTGGACAGGAATTAGGAGGCTTCGTACAGTCCTTCACTCCTGACCAAGCTTTTATAGGTTGTGGATGGCGAAAACGGAAGTCATCTATGGGAGGTTCTGCGTAGGGAATGCTATACCAACAATTCACCGGCTCTTTGTTCTTCGTCGCCGCTTTGTCCACGAATCCTTTTACCCATCCTATTAAAATCATAAATACATGCATACTTACATTAGAGATACTCGCGCTTTTTCCCGATTCTATTTGACATAGATTTTGGTGATTTTTGGTGAGACATTTATAGATTTTAAACAAGTATTGAAACTGCGGAAACCTATGTAACATAATGACTTGCAAAATCAAGTACATATTTTAGAGACTTTCATTGAAATTCGCAGTTTTAAGAGATATTTTTATAGGAATTCTCAGAATTCAGATATTTTGTTTAGAAATTCTAAGATTTTGGGTATTGTTTGAATATTCTCAAATATTTAGAGATTTTTATTTAGAAATTCTTAGATTTTAGAGACTAAATAATAAAAAAGAAACCCTTCGGAAATCTGTATAATATATTTGTGTGCAAAATTAAATAGATTTTAGCTATTTTTATGGAAATTTGCAGCTTTTAGATATATTTTTATGTAAATTTGCAGTTTTGTAGAAATATTTTTATGTAAATTTGCAGCTTTTTAGATATATTTTTATAAAAATCCTTAGATTTCATATATTTTGCTGTTCGAAATAGCTCAGAAATAGAATGATTTTGGGTGTTTTTTTGGAAATTCTGAGTTTACAGATTTTTGTTTAGAATTTTAAATATTTTAGAGATAAAAATCAATAAAAAAGCTAGCAGAATTCTATACAATATCTTTGCGGACAAAATTAAACACACAACTGAAGTATTAATTAGCAGGCTTTAGAGATGTTTATAAAGACATTTTCAAATATTCTTTTTTGGAAATTCTCTAATTTTGGACCTTAGATATTTAAAAACTCAATGTGCGGGAATCTCAGAAACAATTTTGGGGGGTAAAATTCAATATACAAACAAAGAAATTAACCCCCTTTCACACGCTTACACTGTGAGCATTAGAAAGAAAATCGAAGAACGTACTAAATAAATCATGCGATATAAAAATTTGGTAGTAACCACTAATTAAAAAAAAGTTAAAGCTGACCAAAGCGGTCAAAAATGACAGGAGAAGTGCCATATACAAAATGATGGTACGACTGAAAGTACAGAAAGAGGTTCAAAATACAACACTGAATCGGAGATAGTAGCTATTATGTCCTATCAGCAGTAATAGATGACGATTAATGGAAGCAAAAATGCCCAACATAATAAATTTAGAGGAAGTAAAAACTCTGAGAAAGAACCCTGGTGGACCACAACCCTCCTAAAAAGAAATTGGCTGCATATGGCCGAAGAAAATGGGACGGAATATACAAAGGACATGTTTGAAGTCAAACAAAAAAAGAGGTAGCGGAAGGAGAAAGAAGATAAATAAATAAAGGAACACATACACATATATACGTTGAGAAAGAAAGTGCAAGAGAGAAAGTAAAGCAGTGGAGGGACAAAAAAATAGAAAGTACAAAAAAGTACCGTTTGTCGTCTCGACTAGAAGCGCTTCTTCGTTGACTTTTCGGGAGGCATCTGAGAACCTCACAACCACGTGAGAGCAAGTGAGAATTAACTGGACAAGGCCGATGAAGTACCGATTTCGAAGACACATTGCTCATCTCAAGCGGCTTTCGCTGGCCAGCTGAACGTATCAAAGAGAGACCGAAAGAAAAAAAGAACAAAGAAGTCAATGTTAGTGAGATTATATACATACATAGATAGATATACAGACACAGATACAGACATAATGTGAAACACTCCGTATAAATACAAACGTATCCATTTCCTCATGTACGCACTCATACATACTTTCACTCCAACTTTATTTTCCTTTGTACACAACGACCGTGTGCTGTCCCTTGCATTTTTTCTTAGTCCCATTCCCTCTAACTCACACTGAATCGCATATGACAGAACACACTGTATTATTTCATTTCCAAAAGTGTACCAAAATAGAGGGAGGGGGAAGTAGGGAAAGTAAATGAAAAAGGAGAGAGAGAGAGAGCGAACGTGCTAGAAAAATCGAGAGAGAAAGAGAGGGAAAACGACAGAGAAAGCGAGAGAAAGAGAGAGAGAAAGCGAGAGAAAGAGAGAGAGAAAGCGAGAGAAAGAGAAGGAATAGAGAGACAGAAAAAGAAGGATCGTCAAAACCACACCATACTTTTTGTCCCTCAGGTATTTTTCAATTATAGTAGTCAGTCTACAGAAGAAAAAGCTTCTCTCTCTCTCTCCCTCTCTTTTTCTCTACTTCAGAGACATAGCACACACAATTTTTTAGACGTGTATTTTTTCCCCTGGATAAAAAATCTATGAAAAATACATGGTACAAGAGAGCCCAGTCGGTACATTGGTAGTAGTTCCCTCCAACAATGTACATACATATAGACACACTAAGTTCTCTGTATTTATCTCAGCTTTAAAAAAAGTAGAATGACTCTCACTGGTAAACAAGATGTAGAAGATGGAGAGAAGAAAATGGTGCAGTTTATATATTTGTTTTTTGTCTTTTACAAAGATGAGACCGGGGGTTCAGACCAGGAAATAAGATGCAGTCATGTAGGGGGAACCGGAGGAAAGGGGAAGGAGACGGACTCAAAAGAAGGCTTTTCTTAACCCACTAAAAAGGAAAGAATGCGTGAGGGAAAGGGAGCATGAAAGTTACCTTTTAACTATTAGAGTTCCTCCCTCCCCCAGTTTTTATGCTCTCCTCTTCATTCTGAAGAAATATTATTATTACCATTACTATTATTACCATCCACTATTATATACAGAGTACATCAATAGTGCCGGAGAGACGTGGAAGACGCAGTAAAGGGCGGGGAAGGAAAGGGAGACAAATCGTCAGACAGAGAGAGAGAGAGAGGGGAGCAAGGACACCGTTCAAAAGGGAAAGGAATTAAAATGAGAGGTACTTCCAAGAGAAAAGCAAGGTTAGAGTAGTTTGACATAAAAAGAGAGAAAGATTCTGAAAGAAAGACCAGGAAAATGAAAAACACGGGAGGTAATTTGGGCAGGAGCCATTGCATGGGAAAGAGAAAAGGAGAGGAAGCTGAAAGCAAAGAGAGAAATACATAGAGGGAGAAAGTAGATACAGAGAGGGAGAAGGAGAAAATAAATAGTTTAAAAAGAGAAATAACAAGAAAGTTGGCACAAAAGAGCCCCTCCGTTGAGAATTAAATGGAGGAAAGAGAAAATAAAGACAAGATGAATAAATTGGAAAAAATAATGGAGAAGAAAAAGGATTGCGGAAGGTTACTAGGACAGTAATTACTTGAGCTCAATGTATTTCCTTTACCCCAAAGCAACAAGGGAGAAAAGTGGGGAAAAGTAATAATATGACAAAGTTTCCCCTCCCCTTTCCCCGCACTATGTACATATTATTGTCCAGGAATATTCAACTCCCTCAATATCTTTAGTATTGAGCTGGAAACAGATCCTTTTTTACGAGGAGTAGGAATAATAACAGAAAAATAGGATTTAGTATAACCCTCCCCAAAAACTTCATCTAAATTATGGTTACAACCTATAAAAAATTTGTAAAGTGCAGAAGCAGGAATAATAGGAGTATTTAAGAGTAGTTTTTCTCTCTCTCTCTTCCTCTGTGTCCGTCCCTGTACGCTTCTTTTATTTTCTCTGTATATTATGTTTAAATATATGGGATTCCATCAGATCTTTATGCATTTCCTCGCGTGTCATAGAAAGGTACTTATTCCAGAAAAAAACAGTGCTGTTCTCTACAGTTGCTGTTACGAAAAAGTAACAATTTACCAGGTAAAAGATACATGGCGTTACAATAGGCACTTGAATGATCTACTATAATTCTCATCCTTTTTAAATGCTTTGATAACAGCATACATTCTATTGATTCTTGTCCCAATTTATCCTTCACTTTCAAAAGATATTGCATCCAGAAAAAGAGGTACTTGCCATAGTCGGCTTATAACCTACGTTTTTGTACGGGTACCGAAAAAGGAAGGGAAAGTTGGGAGGAAAATATAATCTGTGCATGGAAAGTTGAGGCAGACCATTTGGAAATTGTGTTACAGATAAAATATATCGTCAATAAGATTAGTTTTTTCTCGCAAAAATTATTGTTCCTCCAAAAAAATAATTTACTCACATTTCTCTTCCCTGTACATTACATGTTACTACCACTAAAGAATGGATGGTATAACTTTTTACAGAAAAAGTCATTCAAGAATCTCTTTCCAAAAATAGAGAGAGAGAAAGCTTGGTTTCCATGGAATGGAAAAGTCCTGTGACATTCCTGAGAATCACCACTATTTCTACTACCGCAACTATTTGGTTATGTTCCCATTTTTTTATCTTCTTCCCCACAACTTCTAGCATTCCGTGGTAACTCAAGCCTTCCGTCTTGTGTCAACATTTCCATTCATATTTTTTTTTACTCAAACCTTTTATTCAACCTTTTTTTTCTGTACAAATAAATAGATTTTTGCAAACGCATACAAGTACAACTTAGGTCAAACTGCATCTTGTTTTTAAATCTTTGGGACATACCTCAGAACCACTTATCTTCAAAGTTGTGATAACCCTGAGAATGTCAAAAAAGGTTCCCCTCACCCTCTTTCCAGGAAGTGTTGGGGGAAGGAGGAGGAAACGAAGGAGAGACATGAGATAAAAGGGGAAATAATGGAGAGGAAATAAGTGCGAAAGGAAAAACCTCATTAGTCTCAAGGTCTTTCCCTTTACTGGATTCCATACACTATATTTCCTACTTCCTCCTATCTCTCTCTCTCTCTTCCTCCTTGTCCTTGTAGTGGAATTCTTCCGTTCCAATATGCACTTTTTTATGCTGGCTGAAAATTATATGGAAATGTGTGTGTGCACATCTAAGCATGTGAAAATTCAAAGGAGACGACAAGGGGAAAGTTGGTCCTATCCCTTCGCCATGTTGGTGATGATGATGAGCTTATATAATTCCAAAACATTAAAAGCGCTAACGAAGTTATCTCCGCTCATTTCCTTACAGCTGCTCCTTCTCCTCCTCCTCCGCCTCTTTTTCATCTTAAAAAGGAATATGGAGCGTACGCAAACAAAACACCTCCAAATCGTCTCCCGCATTTATTTCATCCTAAATTTCTTTCATGTCCTTCAACATCTTCCCCAAGGGATGGACATGGAAGGGGAAGCACTGATATATGTATGAAGGGAGAAGGTAAGGCAAGAGAAAGGGAAGAAAGTAGGAGAGAAAAGAGAGAGATGAGAGAGGTTAAGAAAGAGACAAAATAAGAATAAAGAAAGAAGAGACGTTAAGCAGGGAAGAAAATAAGGCGAAATAGAGAAGAGGCGATAAGAAAGGAAGAAAATAAGGCGAAAGAGAGAAGAGACGTTAAGGAGGGAAGAAAATAAGGTGAAAGAGAAAAGTGAAGTTAAAGGAGAGTGAGAAGAGATGTTTAGAAGTGAATAAAATAAGAAGAAGGAGAAAAGTGAAATTAAATTATAGTGAGAAGAGATGTAATGAAAGAAAGATATAAAGAAAACAGAGAGATTAAACCAGAGAAAGAGGAGAGAGGTTAAAGAAGTAGAGAAAGATAGATGAAAGACATAAGAGAGATTAAATGAGAGGAAGGAGAACGAGAGGGAATAAAGGAGAGAAAGAAAAAAGGAGACAAACAGGATTCAAGGAGAGAAGCAAAGAAGAAAGAGAAACGAGAGGTTCAAGGAGAGAAAGAAAGAAGAAAGAGGCGACATGTATAAAAGGAGAGAACGAAGGAAGAAAGAGACGAGAGGGTCTCATGAGAGAAAGAATGACAAAAGAGACGAGAGCGTTCAATGAGAGAAAGAAAAAAGAAAGAGACAAGAGGATTTAATGAGAGAGAAAATGAAGAATGATTAGAGCGATAAAATGAGAGAATGAAGAAAGAGTCGAGAGAGATTTAGGGACGAAAAGAAAGGAAAAAGAGACGGGCAAGATGAAAGGAGAGAAAGAAAGAGAGATAAAACAAAAAAAAGGAAAGAGAGAAAGAGGTAAGACAGGCAAAAGGCAGAAACCGAAAGAGAAGGAATACATAGAGAGAGCGAAAGAAGAACGAGAGCAAAAAAGGAGAAAGAAAGAGAGAAATGGGGGTGAAAAAGAAGAGCTAGAAGTAATAAGGGAGACAGGGAGAGAGAGAAAGAACAGGGAAAAAGGATAGAGAATAGGGAAATAAAAGAGCCAGTTCGAAAATATATTATAGTCTTTTACAGCCCAGCGTCCTCAGTGCCTGTCACCACCGCAACCTTAGCCTCTTAGTTTTAAGTAATTAAAACCATTGTATTTAACTTGAGCACAAAATTGATTGGAGCGAAGTTGTAGAGAAAAGGGAGATGTAATTTGCGAGAGGCATTCTCTCTCTTTCTCATTTCCTGCCTGTCATTGTCTTGCTTCCTCTCTCTCTCTCTCTCTCTCTCTGACGCTCTCCCTCTATCTTATAGTCTTTTAACCACATTTCCTAAGCAGATCTTTGGAAACCAATATAAATGAAAAGGAGGGAGAGAGAGGAGATTTTGGGATGAAATAAAACGCAATTATCAAAAGGTGTAAACTCCTCCACGTGACTCCGTAATTTTCTCGATGATTCCGCCTTGAAAATACTCAATTTAATTCCTCCCCGGCTTTTCCCTTCCCCGTCCTGGAACTCTCATTTCCTCATTATCTCAATCTTGCCCTTTCCCTCCCCGCACAATCTTCCCCATTGTTTTTACTGCCTTCAGTGTTGATCAACTTTTCCCTGGCTCAAAAAACCCCCCATTTTTTGGTACCATGGAAAGTTCCTACCTTCCAAAGGAGATTAAAGGGGGGAAGGAAAAGAGTTGGAGAAGAGGACAATCACTCTCACTGTAGTTTAGTAAAATTCCTGTCCCAAAGAAAACCACTTGGAAGCTACTTCTACAATAGTTTTAAGCCCCGTACTTTTTCCTCCATCTTTGGATTGCTTCGTCTCTCTTCCCCCCAACGAAAACCGTCCGTAAAAGATGCTTGAGTTTATAGCTAATGTATTTTTAATTAAGTGTACGCAGTGTACAGAGACAGAAAAAGCGAGGGGGAGAGACACAAGTCTTTGGGTCGGGGAAGGACTTTTGGATTTGAAGTTGTTTTTTTCACTTTCCCCTTTCCCTTTTTTCTCCTTCTGCCGGGGGAGGGTGAGCGTGTGTGTGACGGAAAGTGTAATCAGAGTGAAAGCATGGAATGCCTGAAAATTGCGACGAGAGTAAGAGAGAGAGAGAGAGAAAATGTTCTGGAACTGAGAGCATAGGACAAGAATAAAAAGAAAAGAAGAGAGGAAGAGCGTGAAAGACATGAGAAAGACTTGTGAGTAAAGATTCTATTTGTAAGAGGAAGGAAGGGGAGGGTAAAAGAGAAGTGAGTGAGTGAGTGAGAGAGAGAGAGAATAAAAGTTTTGTACACCTGAGAGTTGAGTTGAGTGAGGGAGAGAGAGACGGAGAGACAGAGAGGAAGAGAGAGAAGGAGAAAACACAAGATGAAAAAGTTGTTTGTCAATACTTACTTGCATCCTCTATGCTCTATACTTTATACCTCTCACACACAAAGACAGCTGTAAAGGAGAAAGTAAATGGTGGGAGAGAGAGAGAGAGTGTGTGAGTGAGGGTAAAAGGAGGAAAAGAATAGGCAATGACAAGTGATAGTGTGTGATTGTGGGGCTTTGACTACAATCTACACACACACACACATGGAAACATCTCTCCACACTTTTACAGAGAAACACACATGTCTGTCACACATATGGAAAGATCCCTTCTTATATGTACACACATTCCCTATGAACGCATCTGTAATTTCCCTGAGCCCCAACCAGAGGTAATTACACTAGATTTTCGTATTATCCGTGAGAGTAGGATAACTCGGGGAGGGAAAACAGTTGGTGGAGTTAATATTTACCCCTCCGCCTCATCCTCCGCCTCCGCCTCCAAACATACATAAGTAGTTGCAATTGTACAATCTAGGAAAACTAGGAAAATTTCACCAGGAAATTCAGGAGCGTACGGAGACCAGGAACGATTAGAAGGGCGACATGACTCAACGCGGACTTCATGAAGACAAGTAGTGACAGTTAGTAGAAAAATGTTGGAGGTAAAGAGAAAGGAGTGGAACGATTCAACGGAAAGGGATTTTAATACCGAATAAACGATCAAGGTGAGGGCAACTTTTGGAAAGCAGCAACAAAATATAGCGGAATATAAAAACTTAATAATGAGGAAGCAAGACAATTCAAAAGGAAATATACAGACAGATTGAAGAGAAATCTACAAAAGGTATAGCAAACCACACAAAAAAGGTAAGGAGAAAACCATGAAACTCAAAGAGGAAATATATACACGAGACAATGAAAAAGAAGCAAATGCAAAAGATTATTCAAAAAAGGTAACGGAAAGCAGCAAAAAATTAAAAAAGAAATATTCAACAAAGTTTAAGGAGAAAACAATACACTGTAAAAAGATAGCAAGGAAATGTAAAGATAAAGCGCTAAAATACCCAAAGAAAGCTGTATAATACAAATATAAAATACAAATATAATACAGCGATTTTCAAAGAGAAAGCTACGAACTGCAAAGTGCAAGGATGTAAAAGAAAGCAGAACAAAATGCAAGGAGAAAGGAAAACATAATGCAAGGAGAAAGCAACAAATCGTAACGAGAAACCAAGGAATTGTAAAGAAAACACAACAAAATGTAAAGAGGAATCGTTCAAGTTTCAGGGAATCGCACCCAAAATATAACCATGAAATGTATAAAAAGATAATGTACAAAAAGAAGCTCTAAAGCAGGCAAAGTGAACAAATAAGAAAAAATTCGAAATAATTTAAATGTAGATACGTACGAAGCGTTCGGATTCAAACCAGGACAAGTCCCAAAATTTCGAAAATGATTGTTATGTTTCAAAAAAACCGATTCAGGTTTGTTATATTGTCCCTGATTTCGTGCGGGTCATAGGTCTGCCTAAAACAGGATGAACTCATTCTTAAATACGGTTCGTTGCCAAACCAGTTTAAGTCCATCGCAAAATTAGTACAGTGGTGAGATTATACATATGACGGGTATGTCCATTGGAAAAAGTTTGTCCAATTTGTAAGTTTTGATATCTTTACAGTTTTTTGCGCGTCCTGTAAAATTTGTTCCAATAGACTTAGGCTGGTTTGACACCGAACGCCTCATATGTAAACGGAGAGGAAAAAGTGACAACCTATGTAAAGGTGACAAGGAGAGAGCGTGCCAGTAGGAAAAGAACGAACCACGAGTGAAGAGAGATGGCTGGAAGGCGGAAAAAATCAAAGAAATAAATGAAAGTGAGAAAGCGCAGAGGCAATCCAAGGTGACAGAGATGTATCAAAGAGAAAAGGGAAGAAGAGAGAAAAATCCTGTTGGGACCCATGTGGAGCTTGACGACGACGGCATTAACCAGACGAGGTTTGGGATTAAACAGCAGGCACAAACGAAGGGAAACTGAGATAAGCGGGAGGGGACACTGAGAGAGAGATGCTGTAGAGATGAGGGGAGAAGATTCATTTGTAAGGGAGAAGTATTGTGGTACTTCTCTCTGTACTCCTCACCATTCTTTTTGTACTCATTACACATTTTTCGTTCCTTTCTCTCTCTCTCTCTGTCTCTCTATTTCCTTCGATTTTTCATTTTTTCCCCCGTCTTTCATGAACTCCCCGGCAAATTCCATAGTTTTTCTCTCTTTCAATACTCCTCCCTCCCATCCCAAGAAATGTTCGGAATTCTCCCTGGAAGGTTGGGGTGGAGGGGAAGGAGGGAGGAGGGAAGAAAGACATGCCTTGCATCTCTTTACTCCATTTATTCCTTGCCGTCAGTGTGTAGTTACATCCAGTAGAACATGGCCCGGTGGGTTATTCTCCACATTTATGTTATTCACTTTATGTTGTTATTGCTGTTTTGTCTGACAAGAGGTTTTTCCCCCCGTCTTTTTCCCCGCTACTTCTTCTCTCTCCTTGCTAAATATTTTATTCACAAGCTCGTCTTTTACACAGAAATATGTAAAGGAGGAGAAAGTCGACTTGAATCTACCTTGTTCACCTTCTTTTTTCATTCTTTCCTTTTCTCTCCCGCTTTCTCTCTCTCTGCCGCCATTCCCAGCATTATTCCATGTATGTACTGTCCCAGAAAAACTTTCTCTTGGTTCTCAGGACGTAGTGCAAGCACAAATACAACAAGTCCTATGGTGTATTTTCTCTGTCTCTCTCCCTTTCTTTCTTCTACTATCAACTAGGATTTTTTTTTCAAAAGGAGGGCGTAGTGAAAGATAGAGGAAAAAAAGAACCAAGACTCTGTATCAACATCTATTGTATGCATGACATGGAAAATTATACTCGACGTGCATAGAATTTTCTCAACCATGCTCCCTTTCTCTCTCTCTCTCTTTCTGCATGTCTCTCTCCCTCTCTTCCTCCCTCTCTTTCAGCCTGTCTCTATCCCTCTCTCTCTTTCTCCCTGTCTCTCTCTCACTCTTCGTCTCTCTCTCTCGCTCTTCCTCCGGGTCTCTCTGCCTCTCTTCTTTCCCCTCTCTCTCTCTCATGCCGTGTCTCTCCCCTCTCTCTCATTCAGTCTCTCTCTCGCTTCCCCGATTACTCTCTATCATTCTCATTGTCTCTGTTGAAAGAAGGAGAAAATTCATCCTTACTTCCCTCATTTTCCCTCTCACTCCCATGCATCCCTTCTCTCCGGCACAATTTTTGGCCTATTGGCTGCTAGGGTAATAGACGCACCTTCATAAAATAATGGGAGAGAGAAACGGAGAGAGAAACAAGAGGAAATAAGTAGAGAAAAGAGGATAATTAAGGAGAGAAAAGTGTGGTGGCACATTTCTGTTTCTTCTTCTTCGGCCGTCTATTCTCTAAGGGGGCTTATCAGAGAAAAGTTGAGGAGGAACAGAAGAAAAAAAACCGCCAAGAAGAGAAGACTTTAGGAGCAATGAATATTGTGTACATTTATGTATGAGCACAAGGAGAAGTGGGGGGAAGTATGGAAGAAGAAAGTACGGAAATAATTTTCCCTCCCCCTTCCCCCCATTCTCCTCCACATTTTCCTGGTTTTCCAAGTCCTTGGAAAATCTACAGTTGGACGTCCCCAAGCAGTCCTACATAGTCCAAGTTGTTTAGGATAATGTTGCTCTTGCTCCGCCTATTACAATTCTAATTTTCCCTCCAGTCCCAACAATTAAGGGGGAGAGGACGGTGTCGGGGAAGTATTCTGGGACAAATACACCCTAGACATAGGGATATTACAGGATCTGACTTCATCATTACACCAAGACACAGAGGAATGCGTGTAAAATGTGAGGAAAAATGTATAGTTGGCACAATCATATTCGGACGCATTTTTAAGGGAAATATGTCCACCAAATACTTTCTGAATGGGAAAAAAGGCTTTCCCACACGGGAAATACGGGAAAAAGGTAGATGAAGCAATTGTATCTTAACTGAAATTTTAAATAGAAAGAAATTTATTTAGTTTTTTTTAGTAAATATTTTAAGCCGAAATGTAGTTTTAGTAAATCTTTTTGGCAAGGAAATCTTTCCAAAAGAAAATAATTAGCCTCAATTTTGATAGAATTTGAAATTTTTACAGCATTAAATTGAATTCAATAGAAGCTTTTTGTAAACATGTACCATGTTAAAATCAATACAAAAATTATTTCGCCAGTGGCTAACCCAATATATGGAAAAACGTGTCCCCAAATTTACTGAGAAATACCAATGCAAGAAGGATGTATCCCGCAAAAAAAATGAGAAAGGACTAGAGGAAAGACTGCTAAAAGAATCTCGAGGGCAGTAGGAATAAATGGATAAGGAAACGGTAGAGTAAAATAGGTAAAAATATAGGATTATTTGTGCGCTAAATGAGGAAATAAATAGAATAAAAGAGGGAAAAAGGAAGTAAGAACCGAAGAAAGAAAGTACGGAGAAAGTTTGTCCAAACCCAAGAAGGGTTGGCTACGTTGGGGCAATCCCAACATTTTTCTTCCTGGAGGAGAAAGAGAGGTAAGAATGTACCAAAAAAAAGAAAGGAAAAAAAGACAGCAGGAGAGAGAGAGAGAGAGAGAATAGAGAGGGAGGAAAAAAAGAAACCATTGCAGAAGGCACCGTGCTGGAGTCGTTGTAGGATAAAGTTTTTGGCTTAGAATTTTAGTCGGCCAGAGACAGCGACCAAGAGACCAAAAACTTGGCAAAAGTGGGTTGAGCGAGCATCGTGAAACATTGCAATCGATCAATTCCTTCCAACGACTATGCCTTAATACTGACTTAGATATCTCTGGGAGCAGCAGTGTTTTCTTCCTCTTTTATACCCCGCACCACCACCACCACCACCAAAGCCTTTTCCTCTACCGTCGGGGGCCTCAACACTCTTTTCCTTTCCTGGTACATATGGATCCCTCTTTTTATGTAGGACCAAAAAACCTTACATATACATTTATACACACCTATACATACATATGCACTACCTTTCTTTTTCTTTCAGTGGAGCACACACACACACACACATTTACACATTTACACACTTACACACACACACTCACACACATTCACACACACACACAGACTCACACACACAGGAGAAAGGCTCCGTAAAATGTATATGTATACATACATTACATACATACGGAGAGATTCGTGGGGTTACCCCTGCACTACGAGAGTAAGAAAAAAAGGGAATATTCCTAGTAGAAAAAAAAGGAGAGAGAGAGCATAGTTTGAAGGGAAGAGAGGAGTCGGAAAGAGTAGTGGTAGTAACTGGTAGTAAAGAGGAGTAACTCCTGTAGTCGTAGCAGGAACGTGGAGAGAGAAACAAGATAATACGGTCCTTCTCTCATACTTTTTTCCGCTGAGAGGGAGAGAGAGAGAGAGAGAGGCAGTTGGAGCCAGGGCACAGAAGTAATGGCACTGGCGGAAGCAGTGTGCCAGTCACTTTGTATGGGATGAAAGAAAAAGTTTTTAACCTTCCTTTCCTTGTCTCCTCCACCCTACTTCTTCCTATATTTCTTCTCCTCTCCCATCCACCTTCCTTTTTTTCTCTCCTTTGCCCTTACTTTCACTTTGGTTTTCTAGTATCCCCCTCTCTCCTCCTGTCCTTTTGCCTTTTCCTACTCTTTCTCCTTTTTTAGTCATGCACTCTCTTTCTTCTCCTTTCCTTTCTTTTTTCATTTTCCCTTACTTTCTCCTCTCTTTTGTCCCGTCTCGGTTATGCACCATGCTAATTTCAGGGAATGTTCACCCTTTTTACTCCCTCTCCTTCTCCTAAAACTTTCTCTTTGCTCTTTTCGGTATTTCGTCTCTTTGTCGCATTGCCCCTCTCGCTAACTTTCTCTTTCCCCCCGATCAATTTCTTCCCGTTTTTGCTCTCACAGTTTTTCTCTTATTGCTTTCCTTTCAACTCTTTTTATTATTGCTCTCTCACTCTCGTTTTATTATTGCTCTTTCACTCTTTTATTATTGCAGGATTTGCTCTCTGATTCCCTGTTTGCCTTCTTGCTCGTATTACCTACTCACTCCGTCTGATTTTGCTCCCTTTTTCTTATTAACCACTATCTATCGCTTTTGCTTTCTTTCTATAATTATCCTCTCACTCTTTTTCTCTTTTGCCTTCTTTCTCGTATTACCCTCTCACTCCGTCTCGTTTTGCTCTCTTTTCTTACTAACGTCTTTCTATCGCTTCCAGCCTATTTTCTCAAATTTACCTCTGACGCCTCTTTTAACTTTCTTTCTATTATTAAACTCTCGCTTTCTTTCTAGAATTGTTATCTTTCTCTATCTAAACTCTAACGTTCTTTCTCTTTTTGGCTTTCGATTATTAACATCTCAATCTGTCTTCTCTTGATCTCTTCCCCTTTTTGCCTCCTTTCACTTATTACCCTCTCACTGACTTTCAATTTTAGCCCTCTCACCCTGTTTTCTCTTTACAGTTTCAACGGTTTTCTTTTTTTCCTTCTTTACACTGCATTTATTCTTTATTAACATTTTCATGTCTCTCTCGCTATTCTGCGACCATGCTTCTATAAACGTCCCCTCAATACGTTTCCCATTCACTTCCTTTGTGTCTCGCTCCTTCTCCTCACCTTTTCTCTTTCTCCTACTATTGCTTGCCTTCCTCCAACATTTCCCGGAATCACCCTTTTGCATTTTCCTCATCTTCTAGGTTTTCTTATTGTACTCCCGCATTTTTTACCTTCCATGTTTTCCCCATCTTTCTGTATAAGACTTCCCGTGTATCCCGTGTGACGGGGACCCCCTGTATGACTTTCACTACTTCCGAAGTTCAAAAATTTCCCCAGTATTTTGAATTTCTCCAGAAAATTGTGGGGCGGAAATTTCTTGGGGAGAATATTTTAATTCTTATTTACATTAGAATTTTGATTTTTGTTCACGCACTTAATAGCGGAGCTCTCAAATGAGATTATTCTCCCTTGAATGGTGATGTACACGGTGGAATTTTGGAGAGCCATGATTTATATTCGCATTCCTTTCCCCGTTAATTCACTTGTCTTTTGTAAATGTCTCTCTTCCGTTATTTGGGTGGAACGTCTTCTATTTGCTGTCTCCCATTTCTTTTCTCCTGTCTCATCTTTCCCTTTCACATATTCATTCCAGCTTTTGGCTTCTCCGCTTCTTCTCCTTTCCTCGCATCCTTTTATATTCCGACGTCACCAGACACTAGAAGTGAGCAAGTTGGAAGAGCTAGAGAGGGAGAAAGAGAGTGAGAAAGAAAGAGAGAGTGGAGAGCATTTACAGCTGAGTCGATGAGAAACATGCCTCCCCGTTTTCCTTCCTAGGCTACATATGAGAGAGAACGAGAACAGCATACTAAAGCTTATTTGGGGATATGGAAAGAGAAAGGTCTTCTACTTCTTCGTCGATTTTTTATATGGCAGAGAGAGAGAAAGAGAGAGAGAAAGAGAAATTTACTGATGCTCAATGCTGACTTGTATTCCCCGTGCTTGCTCCCAAGTAGTATTAGTAATGGTGAAGGCAAAAGAAGAACTCCTTTAGTATTCTTCTTCTTTCTTTTCTCCCTGTCTCCTTTTCTTTTCTCCTTTTTTTATTCTTTCTCCAGCCAAAACACAAGTAGTCGGCAATCTTTGCATTTCCTCAAGCTCACGCCATGTATACATGTAAGGTTGTGTGCATATGTAATGCACATGGGATCGAATTGTCGTTTCCATTTCTTTCTTTCCCATTCTCTCTCTTTCCCTCCCTGCCGCCTTTTTCCGTGCTTTTCTTCCATCTAAAGAAGTTGTAGCAGTATTAGATAGAAGCTGTACTGTGGTAATGGAAGGCAGGGTGGATATTTTTTTTTAAACAGAGGTCGCCTTACAGCTGAGTTGGACAGAGAGAAAGAGAGAGAGACAGAGAGAAGAAACGTCCATCTCACACTCACTGTCATGATGTGGACTGTTGCACCTCTGGAGCATTAGCACTATTTACTTTTTACTTTCACTTGGCTCTCCTTTGAACCTTTGCGAGAGCCCTGGTATGTGTATGCATGCGTGCGGATGGTCGGTCGAGACTCCATACATTACTACTGTCACTAATCGGAAATAGAAGAGAGGAATCTTTTTCTCCACATCTCTCTCTATAGATAATACACATATGTATGTGCATGTATATTTATCTTTTTCCTTTACGAATATATTCCAGTCCTCCACCCTGCATGACTTCCTCCTTTCATCCACATTACAAGAGAGACACTGACAAATCCAGGGACAAAGGATGGAGCTACAAAGTCATGGGGAGGAGGGTAAATGTGTATGCAAAAAACGGAGGATGGACAGCAATGGAATCAAAGGGGCGGGGTAGGGATGTGTGAGGAGTAAAAGGCAGATAGATGATTTGATGGATATAAAGTAGGGACGGCATTTGGAAAAAACAGGACAACGACGGAATGACAACTGAAGAACGTGAGGCAGAGGAGATGGATAATTGTTAAGAATAGAACACGAGAAATTTGGGGAGAAAATTAGAAACATAGAAATATAATGACGCATACACCATTTACAGCAAGAAAAAATTGAGGAAAATAGAGACGTGAGAATAATAGGCGAAAGAAAAGCCATAACAGAACGAAGGGGAAGAAAGTCGGTCAGAAATGACAAAAAGAGAAAGTCAGTCAGACGAGAAAAGAGAAAGTCAGGTAAGAAAAAAGAAAGTCAGATAAGACAAGAGAACGTCAGAAGCCAAAAGATAAATTTATTCAGAAGAGAAAAGAGAAAGCCACAGGATATCATAATGGGAGAAAGTCAGCCAAAAGGGAAAGTCGGTGCCAGAAAAAGAGACAGAAACTCAGCGTCAGAAGGAAAAATAGAAAGTCAGTTCGAAAGGAAAAGAGGAAATTCCCAAAAAATAGAAAGAGAAAGCAAGAGGCATAAATAAAGGGAGAAAGTCTAAGAAATCGAAAAGAGAGTCTACCACGAAAACTACAAATTTACTAGAAGGAGACCGAATTTCAAGCATAAAAAAGAGAAAGTCTGCCAGTAAGCAACCGAGAGTATACCAGAAGGAAAAGGAGAAAGTCAGCCAGAAAGGAAAATTGAACACAAGAGGATTGTGTGGCAGAAGAGCAGAAAAAGTGAATGTGAGATAAAAGGGAGGGAAAGTGGGGGAAATTTTGACAACGTAACTTAAAAAGCCTTTTTCTAACCTTTTAGTGGGCTTTCATCAAACGACTTTCCCTTGTACTATCTGACTCCTGCTAAAACATCCACCACCACTCACACACCACCCCATTCTCTCACCCTCTCTGTTTTGCCTTGTGCCTGGGAGTATGTAATTAGACATTGTAGTATTCTAATTAATTTCTTGGCTTCGAAACCTCTCACTATCTCCCTGTCTCTCTCACGCGCGGTTAGACTCCCCTGCTTATGTAGGTAGAAATTTAGGGGAGTCTCCTTTCACCCAGGATTTTCTAGGCTTTATCTCTCGTCCTCCTCCCGTTTCCATTCAAGGGATTTCATATTTTCCTTCTGGATCTCATTTGGAGGAGATTTACATGCACTTAGAAGTGTGACATAACGTCCACTGTCATCGCAGCCTAGTTCCACCTATAAGAATTGACCTTTTACAGACACAGATAGTATGAGGGAAGTGGGTGGGGCTGATTTGGTTTTAGACAGGAATCATAGGAATTTAAACAGAAAAACTTGCTGCAGACCATTTTTAATCGTTAAACGTATTTGGTACAACTTTTTTAAACCAAAATAACCGTGCATCAAAATGCAAGCTTTTCCTATCCAAAATAACCATGCAAGCTTATTCACGTCCAGTTGTAGTGAAATTATATTGGCAATAAGTCCCAATTTTTATCCTGGAACTTCATAGTTATCGTGGAAGAAAGGTAAAATTTAAGCTTGAAAAAGAAATGACAACATACAAAGGTACAATGGATTTTATTGTTGTCATTGCTTTGAACCCAAGTCTTTTCTTGTGGGATGTTGACGTCGCCCTTGACGTCTTTGGGACAAATTGTATTTATAATTTCACGCTTATGGTCCCATTCCGCAAAATTTTCTACTATTTGTTCTCCCGTTTTTTAAAATAATATTTTACAATGGAGAAAAGAAAAAAGAAAATGAAGGAGTGGAAGAGGGCGAGAGAGAAGGGAAAATAGGAGAAAGCACAAAAGGAAAGGGAACTCCCTGTTCCAGCCCAAGATTGCATTTCATGCCCGGCAGCCCTCACTCTGGCAAAAAAGCTTTTTTTCCCCAGTTACTCTTCATTTAGTATAAGAAATACGGATTTTGTTTGGGTGTGTGCTGCAGCAAATAACTGCTACGGAGAGAGAGAGACAGAAGGAAAGAGTCGCAATGAGAAAGGGCGAGGTTTTTTTAGTGCTTGCCCCTTCTTTATTATTACCATTTTGCTTTCCCCCTATGCCTTTTTCTATTGCTCGGGCATTCCCCCGACTCCTTTTTAACCTCCTTGACACTACTATGCCGTTATTTGTTGAAAATATTATTTTTTGTAAGGGAAGTCATTCTTCAAATAATTGTCACATTTTAATTTCCATTCACTATTTCCTTTCTCATATGACATTTCCCAAGCATTCCACCACATTAGAGGACATTAATATTTCTTAAATGTTATTTAAATATATGACGGTATCCATACGCCACTTCTGCATTTGCTTTGAATGCTTTTGTACTTACTTTCGCAAATGCAGTTTTAATCTCTCAATGCAAAATTAATCGGCTGCATAGTTTTCAATTCATTTTTTAAAAGTATTTCAGAAATGTCATTATTTTTGGCCCACATTGTATGCAATTGATTCCCAGAAAAAGTATATTTACTCCATCCCCCGGTAATTTGTTGGTGCTTGCGCATAACTGAAAAGTGCTCCTGCTTTCTCAGAAGGCTTATATGAAAGAAAAAGGTAAAAAAAAAAACTAAATTCCAGCAAAAGAACCCACCCTTGCTAAGCCTCTTAAATGTCCGGGAGAAGCTCTCCCCCACAAAATCTCCCGCAATGCTGCTGAAAGTTACAGAAGTTGTTTTCAGCTCTTGTTGATGCTGTAAGTCCTTGTACTTGCTCCTGCTGTCATTAACGCGATTACGGCTCAAGTCCTAGGAGAGAAAAGCTAATGAAGTAGGAAAAAAAAGTAAAATCTTAAGAGATTAATAGGAGCGAAAAGGAACTTGCACACAAATTTATATATTGTTGTACATCTATCTATATAAAATAGTCTTTATTTTGTATGCCCTTCCGTTCCCCTTCTCCTTTTCCATTCCTTTGATGGAGGCATAGGAATGAGAGCTGACGAGTTGGGTGATATTAAGTTTACGCTGTTGGGAAATGTGTACAGTCATCCACAATCCTTCTCCTCCGCCTCCTTCTTTACGTTCTTTTGGGATTGACAGAAGAGCTACAGAGAGAGAGAGACAGAGAGAGAGAGTACAAATATTGTGTAAATATTTGCCGATTTCTCTTTCTCTTTCTCTCTCTTTCGCCTTCCCTCTATTTCCCTCTCTGGAGGTTCTCATCCCTTACAAGAGCTTTTCCCTCCACGCGGTTGTGTTTTCCCTTTATTATTTACAGAATTACTAATATCCAGCACACTGGTTTCTCCTCCCAGATAAATACAAGCATCAGCAAACTGGTAAGAAAAAAATTGGGCAGTATTACCAGTGCTCGAATATGTAGGTACATGTGCGTTATTTGCTCTTCTTTCTCCACCAACCACACTGTATATATTTTATTGTCTGGAGAAAGTGAAAGAGAACCAGAGAGAGACCAGGTTCTGCCCCGCTTCAACGTCCTCTCTCCTCCCAACTAATTATGGACTTAATGGAGGAGTCCAGTGAGATTTGAAGAGGAGGCCCCTGAAGAGGGAGTGAGAAAATTACTAATTATTACTCTCAATAATAATCCGATTACCGCCAGCACCACGAACCGCATCAGTAAACTCGGACATAAATTGCTTTTTTAATCATTTCATTTACCTATCCACACACACACACATACACGGGGTTCCCCTGAGGGTGAGGCGAGCTGATGGTGGGGAGGAAATAAGCATTTTTTGCTTTTATCTGCCAGTACTCGGAAAATAACAATCATCAAGATTTGTTCCGAGCCTGGGTGCCACCACCGTTTACTGGGCCGTAGGAGGAGAAGAGGAAATGGAGCCATTTAAAAGGGTGAAAGTCCCAAGTATGTACAATGTCCGTGACCAAATTAGGTGGTTTTCCATTTTCCGTTTTTTTGGGGTACGTGCTTACTTTTTCCCCTCCTTCCCCCCCCCCCGCAAAGGGATAAATGGACTGGTATGGCGACAACTGCTAAATACGAAAGTTTTAAAAGCGCAAAATGACAAACTCTATAGGCAAATGCAAGCACATAAATAGCTACAGTGAGTGACAGGTCCAGAAAAATTAGTAGCGGAAGCACGAACAGGAGGGGAAGAATGTGAAATTAAACGGAAGAGTGACACTTTCGCCATGTAGAAAGCAGCAGAGGGAAAGGAGGAAGCGGCAAAGGGGGAATAAATTATGAAATGAATGAGAACGACTAAAGGAGGAACAAGAAGGAAGAAAAGGGACTAAAAGTTCGAACAAGGAGAGAAAGGATATAGATGAAAAACTCGAGAAGCTAAAAAACAATCAAAATGGGAGGAAATGGATGCAAACAAAATTGCAAAAAATTCAGAGTTGTAGTGGAAAAAATATGAAAATGGAGAAAGTGGAAAAAAATTTGAATGGAGGAATCAGAAATGTTTAAAATTATAGAATGTGTGAAAAACTCAAGATTGGAGGAAATGGAATAAAATTACAAAATTAGGGAGAAATAATAAGAAAATTGGAGGGAATTCAAAAATATGGAAAACGTAGCAAGTTAAAAGGAGAAAGTGAGAAAACCTCAAAATTGGAGAAAATGAAATAAAAAAAATTAACGGGAATTA
Source organism: Disparrhopalites patrizii (assembly GCA_034698585.1). Classification (NCBI taxonomy): domain Eukaryota; kingdom Metazoa; phylum Arthropoda; class Collembola; order Symphypleona; family Sminthuridae; genus Disparrhopalites; species Disparrhopalites patrizii. The sequence goes on from JAQGBT010000436.1 coordinate 48,952, forward strand.
AGAGATGGTAAGAAAGACTTCAAAAATACAGAAACTGAAAACAAGGAAAGTAGAAAAATATCAAAAATAGATATGGCAAAAAAAGTGGAGAGGGCAGAAATAAGGAAATAAAGGGAAAAAAGAATTATCAGTGCGAGAAAGAAAAAATGGTGAGAGTAAACTAAATCGGAAGATGAAAAAGTAGGAGAAAATGGGCAAAAAAAACACGGGGTGAAAATGGATATTCACGTAAATAAATAGTATTGTGGTCCCCCTTGCTATCACGATTACCAGCACTGCTATCACCTATTATCGGAGACTTGCTTTTGATTCTTTATTTGTCAATATATTTTATCTGGTTAATGTAATTACTCCACTCCCATATTCTTCTTCCTCACATGGTTATTCCATTTACTAAATTTCCCCATTCTGACGTTTGTTCCAAGGTTTGATTGTGTATAATCTCAGTAAACGCATCAATTTCTCCCAACATTTGCTGCCACCTTTATTAGTAATTATGTTAAGTACAACGGTGGGGCTCACGAATGTACTTTTTCCCCTAAAAGTTTTTGTCCCCGCAATTTTTACTTCCAGTCAAGGACATGGACTAGACTTGCCATTTTGTTCCACAGTTTCTTTAAAAAAATGTCATTGCGTGCATCACTCATTTTTGTAGCGAAAAACCTTGATCGTTTTTTCGTCATTGTAATAAATATTTATCCATACTCAAACGGATTTCTCAGGTTTAGAATTTTCACCACTTAAAAAATGTCATAACGACATCATTTTCATTTTGCCAGTAACTGACGAAGGACATTTTAAAACTGCGTAAGTACCAAAAATGAGGTGTTTACTCATTAAGTTTGTCACAGAGCAATTTGGTGCGCTAGCAGGTTCCAAAATAAATCTGATGACACATTATGCAACTTCAAGCCATTCAAAACTGATTCCACTATTTTTAATCCCAATTTATAATCTCCCACTGTAATTCCTCTTTCCTACCTGAGGCTCCTTCAAATCCCAGATAAATAATCAAGCTAACGTCCTTACATTTCGTCACTTTCACGCCATTAAAATTCACCTACAATTCAACATTTTATTTCAGAGATTTATGTTTGACTTTCCCTTAAAAAATCCTCATTTTTTTCTGTACAATACAAATTTCCGCACAAAATCAAAACTTATTAGCGAAAGAACCACTTGGCATCTACAATATACATTGATGTACATTGATGGACAAATATTGTCATGGAAAAATGCATGCATGTAAATGCGTCTACACAAATGGTCCACAGAAGGTTCAGCAACGTTAGTGAATACTCTATCATTTGTTTTATTTCTGAATACAACCCAGAAAAAAAACAACAATTATGCAAAATGCCATGTCCCCGGATTTGGAGGAGGAGGACTAAGTCAAGGGGCGAGGTAAATGGGAGCAAATATTGGTTTTCATGAGCCGCGATAATGATGGTAATAATTGTTATTATTAGCTTTTTTCTAATCATCCCCTTCAAGTCCAGAAAGGTCTTGAGAGGTGACTGATTCACATAATTATTACTTTTAGCAAAACCTCCTCCTCCTCCTTAGCTGGACTTGGTCAAAAAGATGATTGTCTCTAGAAATGAGGGTGTACCATGGAGTATATTCGGGTGTATATGTATATAGAAGTAAATACTGAACGTTATAGTAGTAACAGTACTAGGAATAGTCTCAATTATTCCCATTGTTTCTCACCAACTATCTACCTCTCCTCTCCGCCCTCCTGACGTGTATGCAAATATGTGTATTAGATGTATATCAGTGCATGAAAATACACACTCATCACCGCGAATTCTAGCCATTGTACAAATGCATACAGATACACATGTATTGAGGAAATCTAATGTGGATAGGAACAAAGAGAAGGAGAGAGAAAGCAAGTGAAAGAGTGAGAAAGAGAGAGAAGGGGAGAGAAAGAGCGAGAAAGAGAGAGAAAGAGAAAGAGAGAGAGAAAGAGAGCGAGACGGAGAAAGTTTTCTGACCGACTTTCTCCCTCTTTTCCTTTCACCTGCCTCAATATTTCTTGGGGTGTGAAAGCCTTCATTATAACTCACCCACGCCTTTTTTTCGGGGGAGTTATACAGGCTTTTCTCTCCTCAAATGTATCCTTTGAGAGGCTCCAATATGTATGTTCGGCTTCCTAATGTATTTGCTTTTAATTATTATTTTCTTTCCTATTCTCCTACGTATACGTGTATTCCCTTATTTACTTTCCTCCCTCCCCCATTTACTATTCTGGGAATTATATGTTATATCTACACGTTTTTATTTATTTCTGATATTTCATTCATTTCCTCCCCGATTTATTGCATTACGAGAACTCGGCATTATCTTTGGGCTAAAGGAATTATAGATTACGTAGTAACCACCAAGCATTATATAAGTAATACGGAATTGCGCAATCTGCTTATGCAGCAGTAAGTACTGGCTCATTAAAACAAAAGGGAACAAAACTGTCTCCACCATTCACTGGGTAATTCCCCCCTCCCAATGTATATAACACAAGGTCATCTGTCCATGGAGTTATGGAAGGTCAAATTGATCATACTACTCTTTTCTATTTTACCCCACCGTTTATTACAATTGTAAACAAATAATGTGTTCAAACAAAGGGGAGATAACCGTGTTTTCACTCCGAAATATTGTGTAGCGCTGGAGAAAATAGTGCAGAATCTGAAGTTTGAACGAAATAAAAACTATTGAGTAGCAAAAGTAACATTTTCCTTAGTTACGCACTTGTTTATAATAAAAAAAATTGACTGGTCAGATGTAAAAAGGCGCGAAAAATCAAGAAGGGGGCAAGAAATTGAAAAAATCATATATCCGTCTCCCTCCAGCCCTTCTCGTCCCGGAATTTGGAAGAGAGGGAAAATTCGAAAAGAAAACTTACATTAAAGGGGAAGGAAAAGTAATTTTTGTCACGTGCCTTTTCCAGAGGTGATTACACATACACACGCCGATATAAATGAATTCATGGTATCTATACGCACACTAACTTTTTTTTCTGGTTATAAGGGCAAGGGAAAACATGAGGGTGAAAGTATGGGAAGGGGGAAAAAATCCCCCTTGTAAATCAAAGGTTCACGGTTCCTTGTGTATGCGTAGATACCCCTATATACATTATACAAGGGTATATGTATGTGAGTAGTAGTAATAATAATAAATTTTACCTGTGATCTTATCTCATTCCTTTAATTGGAGGTTTTCAAAAACTCTGCCCCCAAATATTAATCACAGGACTGGAAAGTAAAAAAAAAAGGTACAGAAGACGTGTACACATGGGGAAGAAATAATCATAAAGAAAGGAGGTAGTAAAAAACATTGTATGTACGTCTACATGGAAGGGAGTACCTACCTTTTTTTAACATTATATAAGACCTATGGAATGGCAACAAGAGCAATAACAACAATAATAATGATTATTATTACCATTACTCCTACTACTCCTCCTGGCATTCATCCACTCATGCCACGACCGGGAACATGAGTGTGATTTATGGAACAACGCCCGCCCTTCTACATGTCACCGTTCTATGTTTTCCCCCTTGTCTCTCTCTCTCCCTCCCTCCTATAGCCTTTATAAAAGTCCCATAACATTCCCACATCTTGCATACAAGAAGGTCACCAAAGCCAAAACAATATATGGAAATTAGAAAGGAACAAAAAAAGGGATATATGACCACCACATGGAAGACACCGTCATTATGAGAGGTTAATTGTAACCATTTCAAAAATGAGATACATCTCATGGAAAATTCGGAGATCCCAAAAATCATTACTATCATGAGAATGTAAATATCAACATAAATTGGGGTTTGTAAGACGAAAAAAATACTTTCCTTGTACAAAAAAAAAAGTCACAGAGACTCAGTTACAGGAAAGAAGCACAAACCAAAGGAAATCAATCATGGAGTTGGCAGGAAATGTATTGATTAAATTGCTAAAGTCATTAATAATGGAGAAGGAGAAAAAAACGAGAACGAGAGACAGACAGAGAGACGGAGAAGAGAGAGGGAGAGGGAGAGGGAGAGGGAGAGGGAGAGGG